>JFGX01000594.1:0-13069 GCA_000729855.1 Epichloe aotearoae | reverse complement strand
GTATAATCCTTATTAATATTATTACTAAGAACCCTAATAAGACTAAGCTTTAGTGCCTTAAGATTATATTAACTACTCTAAAGAAAATCTATAAAGGGTTATACCTCTCTAATATAGTAAATATAAAGCTCTATAAGTAAATACTAAATATAGTAGCTAGTATACCTAAATACTAGGTAGTAAAGTATATATATACCCTAGGCTTTAAGAACCTTATAGAAGACTTTTATAAGTTAATTACTATTAAAGAATTAAACTAGAAGAGTACTTAGTACTACTAGTAATAAGAAAAGAACCTATCTAAGGTAATATTTATAGATTATTAGTATAGCTAATAAAGCTATAGTAAAGAAAGCTATTATAAAATAATATAGTAAAGCTCTAAATAATACTTTATCTATAGTAGTAATAGCTACTAATTAACTAATTATACTAATATAGAGTATTAGAAGGAAAAGAATAGATAGTAAGCTAGTAAAACCTATTATATACCCCCCTTAGATAGGAAGTTCTAGGTATTCCTTACCTTTTATAAGGGGAGGGCTAGTAATAATATAGATAAGGTAAATAATTAAGAATAGGAGAGTAACCTTAAGGCCTATATATAGGCCTAAGATAAGAATAATAATAATGCTAATAATAACCTATTATTAGGGGTATAATTAAGTATTATATAATTCTTTTACTTAGGGCTAGAGGTTAATAATACCCTTATTAATATAGATATCCTTACTACCCTTAATAATTAGGTATTCTAATATACTTTCCTTAAGTAAGAACTATATAAACCTTAAGACTCTAATAAAGGGCCTATATTATATATCTTTAAAGAACACTATTTTAAAGAGGTCTTTAGAGGGATTATACCTAATATAAGTGCTATAGGTAAATTAAGTATAGGTATTATATAGGTTAAGGCTTTAATAAAACTAATACTCTTACTAAAGATTAAACCTTATCCCTAGTAAGTTATTAAATTTAGTGCTAGGGAGGTAATAACATAAGGTATTATTAGTGTGCTTATAGAGCTTAGTAAGCTAGATTTCTATATTATTAGTATTACTATACCCTTCCTTTTCTCTATTACTAATATAGATAGGATAAATATTAAGATTAATAACCTTACTAATATATTAATTTAAGGTAATAAGACTATGCTAATTATATAGTAATAGGGTTATTTATAGTAGCTACTAGAGGTAAAAGAAATAGTTACTTTTTACCTATTAGAAAGGGATATCTATTAATTACACTAAAGATTTAGTTATCCCTTAGTTTAATAGCTTATAAAGATTCTCTAATAAGCTAGTTATAATATTAAGCGCTAAGTAATTAAGAGGTTAACTAAGGTTTGCTACTATTACTAAATAAATAGAAAGGCCCCTAGTTAATTTAAATTTATAATTAAGGATAACCACAAATTTAACTACAAAATCATTATTAATATCGTGCAAATTAACTCCTAACTAGTCCTTTATGTTGTTAATTTGGCAACCTCCTTTTAAGTGGCCCGATTCCTTAATTAGCAATGAAGCGATATAAGATGATAATACCTTGATCATAAGAGGCAATATTATCACGTACAGCTTCACGAAAAGCAAGCGAGTTACCTATAGCGCGCTTGCAAGCGAGCTATATAGCATAGTTTAAGGCGCGGATATCGCGTACGCGATATCTACGACCCTTAAGCAGATCACTGACTAATTAAAGATGCCTTAGATCCTAATAATCCTATACACTAACTCTTTTCTACTATATAAATGTCTTATAAAGCTAGGTATAATAAAGGAGAAGCGCCTAATAATTAATATTATCGCCCTCTATTAATCATATAAGAGGCACAAGATCTATAAGGTTAGATAGATTAATAGCGGCGATAATCTAGCTAATATAATAATAAAGGTATTACTAAATTTATCTCTTTTAACCTTAATTAATTTAAATGAATTAATAATTTATATAGAAGGTTAGGTTAAGAGACCTATAATATTAGGTATAGAGGCCTAAAGGAATAAAATAACTAGACTAGATTAATATAACTAGATTAACTAGAATAACTAAGGCTAGGTAGGCTAATTAGAGCAGCGGATTCCTATTAAGGGATTTACTTATATATACTTTCCTTTATTCTAATTTTTATTGTGTTTTTAAGCTCTTTAGCTATAAAGAAAAAAGAGAGACTACTAGTATTAAATCCTTTAGACCTTTAGGTCTTATTTAGTTTAATTATAGCTAAAGGTTAGGGTAAATATAAGGCCTTTAAACAGATGCACGTAATATAATTAGCTATAACCTTACACTATTATAGTGCCCTTACACTATAACACTACTACTGCCTTACTTTTCCCCTTTTTTGCTTACCTTCTAACCTAGCTAGATTCCTCTCCTTCTTCCCTTTCTTAGCTCCTTAGTTATTATTAATTATCATTACCTTTAGAGTTAAATTAGACCTTTTGCACTAGTGCATCGTTCCTTGGTGGGGAAACTAACACTTATATATTCTTTAAAAGGGTCTTATAAATATATTCCCTAATCTTAGGCATTTACTTTAATAGGTTTATATACTTTATAAGATTAAAATACAACCCTTTATATTAAAAGTTAAATTAATCCTTTATATCTTTATAAGTAAGCTTCTAATTCTCTAGAGCATTAGGGTTATCTACTATAATCTTAGGTCTCTCTCCCCTCTACGGGTATATAGGTATTATAGGTTCTTTAAGTAATTTATCCCTATTAGGGTTAATATACTCCTAGACACTATAGGATTCTATGTAATTCTTAATTTATATATACTATTTAATCTAGTCCTTCTCTAATAATAACACTATATTTAGAGTTTCTTTAGATATTATAAAGGGAAATATACTAGTTAAAGGAAGTATAGGATAAGTGTTTTAGCTTAATTATTATAATAAAGGGTGATTATCTCTTAATATTAGTAAGCGTTAATTAATAATAATAATAGAGCTTTAAATCTTCTATAATAATTAATAATAAGGGTAATAGAAGCCTCCTAGGCTTATAACTATTAGGTAGGGGTATTTATAGGTATTAATAAAAGCGTTTAATTTAGTTAATTAGAGGTGTAAATAGTAGCTAACTTTTATACCTAAAAGGTATATAGTGCACTACAGTAATAACTAGTCTACGGAGGTACTTCTAATACATTATATCCACCTTTGTCTTACAGAGGGTTTTATCCTAGTCAATGCGCGAGCCGCATCCACATATCCAATGCTTCAAGGAGCTCTCCCTGACAAGAATCTATAGTGATAGAAGCCAGGCTTATAACCTATTGAATAGTAGGGAGCTAGTTGCCAGCTGGCAACAGCTGTACGGGCGCAGGCCCTACGATCGTAACTAATAGAGCTGCAACGTTGAATTAATTAACGTAACGCAGTTGGAAGGTTATGGCAGATATCACTATTGAATTCTAATTTAGGGGACTTTTATGATAACTAATAGAGCAATTAAATTGATTTTAGTTACTTCGTACGGGCAATACAGCTGTTAGTTGCTTAGTTAAGAGGTTGAAAAGGTCTTCTTCCTCTCATATACCCACCGACCATATTGGCAGATCTGGGCCGCTAGCGAGGTCTTAAGAGCCACTTTTTATTTTCTATAAAATTTATTTATATGCAAAATCCAAAAAATCAACTTACTACTATACTAGCTAGCAACCTATATACACTAAATTTTAGTCTAAAAAATAACCTTATATAAAAAGAAAGCCCTATCTTCTAGCTTTAATTTGCTATATATAAGACTTTTGTATAACCTCTAGTTAAAGAGAAAATCATAGATAAAGATAGCTATAGGGTAACCTGCTTATGTCACCTAGCTTACCTAAGTTACTAGTGGTTGTGGTTGTGGCTACGCTTGTAGCCACATAACTAACTAATCCACAAGGAAGTCATCCACACGGTTAGTCATAGCTGTGTACAGCTGTAAGGTGACTTTGACGGTCACAACACAACCGTTGACAGCTGCAGTGCAGCTGTCAGGCCTGCAATGCAAGCCTAGTAACTGTAAGGTCCTTTAACTAGAAGAGGGCTAAAAATAGGTCTTATTTTTAACAAGAGTATAGTTTAAGGAGTAGCCTATAGTTTTATTTATAGTATTATTATATATAAATTAGGCTATTAGGAGTAGCTTTAGCTATATCTATTAGTTTTCCTTAATAAAGTATTAAAGGTAATATTTAAGTACCTAGTTTATTCTCTTTATTTACTTATTAGTTTAGAGGTAAAATACTATTAAAAGCCTTTACTTTATATATAATAGGTAGTATATATCTAACTAAAATTAGCTTATAAATACTAACCCTCTATTAGATATAATACCTTCTAGTGCCCTAAATTAGAGCTTAATTTCCTTATAAAATAACTTTACTAATTTAGCTATATTAATTATAATTATTATAGGGAGAAAGATAAAGTACTTAGTAAATTAGTTTATAATTACTAGGATTATATTAGTCTCTTAGTTACTAAGCTATATAAGTAGTAGTTTTATAATAAAATCTATTAAGATTTCTACTTATAGTTACCTTAGTATTAGTAATAATTTAAGGGTTTTATATAGGTAATACCTCCTAGCTACTACTTACTAGTATACCCTATAACTAGATATATAGTTTAAAATAGCTTTACTTATTACTAGCTACTAAAAGTAATACTTTAATAGCTTAAGAGTATACTTAGTCCTAAAGTAACTTACTAGTAAATTATTATAGTATAGCTATAGATGCTCCTATTATAAGATAAGCTCCTATAGAATAATTACCTAGGCTTTATATATTAGAAAACCCCTTATACTATATAACTATAAACTAGCTTTTCCTTTCCCTTTTACTAAGAAGTTAACTTTACTTCCTTACCTTTATAAATCTAAATCTTAGTCCTATGCTTTTTATAGTAGTTATACTAATAGTTTATTTAGCCTAGATTAGTAAGGATTTAGTAATATAATAGCCCCCTAGATCTCTTATACTATACTAATATCTTAGATATATACTACCTTCTCCTTAAAACTACCCTTATCTAGCTAACCTTTTACTAGATCTATAGTAGCTAACTAGCCTTTTACCTAGGCTACTCTTACCTTTATAGGTTCTAAGACTAGTGCTATATTATAACTTCTTTAATATATTAGTATTTTTTTTTTCTATTACTTTAGTAGCTACTATCTTCTTCTAAAGCTTTAGTAAAAGTGCCTTATTTAATATAGGTTTACTCTTATAATTAGGCCTTCTTAATAGTATATTTATAAGGTTACTCTTTCTTAGTTTATATTTAATTATAAAATAAAAAGAGTAAAGAAATATATACTAATATACTTACCTTTTATTTAACTTCTATTACCTTATAAAAATCTATAAGTTATAGTAGTCTAAAAGGACCTTTACTAGTGTCTTTATACCTTTAATATAGTATTACTAGTATTTAAATAACTTTACTATAGTAAGTAACTCTTAATTAGCTATACTATAGTTATATTTAGTATTTATAAACTTCCTTAACTAAAAGGCTACTAGATACTAATAACTCTTATTATCTTACTAAGATAGGATTCTTACTATTATAAAGACTAAGGTATTTATCTTAATATACACTAGTTAACTTAGGTTATAATATTAGAGAAAAGGCACTTACTAAAAGGTATCTTTTAGCTAGCTAAATATTAGTTACTCCTTTACTTTAAATATAAACCTCCTAGTCTAAATACTATTTCAACTACCTTTTATTAATATATAAAGGAGTACTATAATCCTAGAGTATTTATAAATAAACTATTAGTAAAAGTTATAAAATCTAAGGAAAAACTATATATCTTTAAAGCTTATAGGCTTCTTCTATTCCTAGATTATATTAACTTTATATATATTTATTAATATCTTATTAACTAATAAGATAAACCCTAGGAATTTTACTAACTTTTAGTAAAAGAAGTACTTAAAGAGTTTTATATATAACTTTACTAACCTTATATACTCTAAAACTTTCTTAATATATATAGTATATTTCTCCTATATTTTAAAGAAAATAAGGATATTATTTAGATATACTATATAAATAGTATTTGTTAAATCCTTCGGACCTTCAGGTCTTGTTTAGTTTAATCGTGGCTAAAGGTTAGGGCAGATATAAGGCCCTTAAACAAATACACGTAATGCAATTAGCTATAACCCTATACTATTATAGTGCCCTTACACTATAATACTACTACTACGTTACTTTCCCCCCTTTTTACTTACCTTTTAACCTAGCTAAATTCCTTTCCTTTTTCCCTTTCTTAGCTCCTTAGTTATTATTAATTATTATTACCTTTAGAGTTAAATTAGACCTTTTATACTAGTGTATTATTCCTTAGTAAGAAAACTAATACTAATTAGTAGTTAAAAACTATAAATAAGTTAGGACTATAAAGAAAAGATATTTCTATACTTATAGCTCCTTACCCCTTAAGTTATTAGACTATTTAGGTAGGAAAGTATACCTTAAAGTGTGCTAAAGAAAGAGACTAGATCTTTAGACTTTTTAGGCTTTTAAGGGATTAAATCTTTACTTAACTATTAGGCCTATAGGATATTATAGTTAAAGATTTAGTTTTATTATCTATTATAAGAAAACTAACTAAATAACTAAGTCTATTACTATAAGGTATTTACCTTAAACCTAATATTAATATAACCTTAGCTAAAGCTAGCTAACCCTTTTATAATCTCTTTTTCCTATAGTATCTTTTACTATAATAGTCTTTATACCTCTATACTCTATATATATTATATATAGATAAAGACTTATTTCTATATTTATACTATCTTTATTTCTAGGTCTATATTATCTTTATAACCTATTTTTCCCTTCTCTCTTATTTTTATTATTTATCCTATAATTCCTCTTATCCTATTTATTTTACTACTTATTACCCTATTTTTTCCTATTTATCCTATTACTTATTTTACTCTATTTTTCCTATTTTTACTTCCTTCCTATAGGCACTTACTCCTATTAGATTACCCTATTAATTATACCCTTATTTAGCCCTTTTTATTAGGCTACCTAGCTCTATTATATTAATAGAGTTAATAGTAAAGAGCATTACTTTTTACCCTATTCTAATTACTATCTTATTTTCCCTAGATAGTATATACTAAGGTATTATTAGGCCTTAACTCCTTAGGGCTAGTAAAGCCTAATATCTTTATTATAAAGTAAAGATAAAACTATTTTTACTAAAAGAATAGGATTAGAAAGTAGTTTATTAATAATACTAGCTTAATAGTAATATTCCTCTAAAGGTAAGATACCTAAGGTACCCTAAGAGATATCCCCTATAAAACCCTTAAAGAAAGAGTTACCTAAGTAGCTTTAAATATACTATTCTACTCTTATAAAAGAATAGGAAAAGCTAGTATAACTAGATCTAGATACTACTATATAGTATAAACTTAATAACTAGATTATAAGGTTTATTATAACTATATAGCACTAAGGCTAGGAAAAGAAAAACCTTTAGGAGAACTTTAAAGAAGACTTTAAAGGTTAGACTAAAGATACCTTTAAAAAAGCTAATAAAGATATTATATAAGAACTATATAATATCCTATAAGAGAATAAAGTATATATTCCTAGGGGAATAGAAATCCTAATTATAAACTCTTTAGACTAAGTTCTTTAAGAAAAGATAAGAATAATAGAGCTAAAAAAGAGGTTATAATCTTCTAAACCCCCTAAACTATAGGTTTAGGCTTAATAAGCTTAATAGAATTAACCTCCTTAATTTATAATAATAAAATATTATTATATATACCCCTAATTAACCTTTTACCCTTTATAAGAGTAGATATAGCATTCTGTTAGGAGCACAGAGGTCAGAGACAGGGCGATCATATAATAGAGCCTCGGATAAACCTTAGGTCTTGTGTATAACTAAGAGCCTAGCTAGCTACTAGATAGCCACGTGCGCACTAGCGGGGTATTTAGTGAAGACTGCTTATATTATATATAGAAGGTTAGAGTTTAAGACCTTTATATACTACTAGCTAGGTAGTATCTATTTAGTAGTAACTATATATCTTAGCCTTTACTCTATTTATTTTACTTATAACTAAAGTTATAATAAATTAAACTCTCTTTTCCTTTAGGGTAATAGACTATTAGCTAGATGCTAATGCAGAGAAGGTATAGAATATTTATATATAATATACTAGCACTATATAATAATAAAGTAGTAAATAATTAGTAAGTAAGTAGTAGCCTAATAGAGACTTAGACTATAGGTTCTAATAATAGGGTATACTAAATACTACCTATTACTAATTAAGGTAGAAATATAAGATCTAGTAATAATAATAAAGAAAGTATATTAGCTAGGCACTATATAGTAGTATAGGCTAAGCTATAATACACTAAATTAAGGTAGAAGATACTATAATTAGAGGTATAGACTAAGGAAATTAAGGTAAATCTATTATTAGCTAGAATAAGTAGTGGACTTATAATTACCCCTTATAAGGATAGATAAGCTATTCTAATTCTAGTTCTTCTAGTAGGTTATAAGCTAGTAGTGCCTTTATATTAACCTAGCCTTATAAAGATATAGTTAAGGATCCCTATATATAAGGGCAATACTTATAAGAACCTTACTATATTTTTATTAGATTTAGATATTTTTATTAGATTTAGATATTTTTATTAGATTTAGATATATTATTTAAATTAGGCTACTTTACTTTTAGGGATAATATAACTAGGGTAGTATATACTAGTAGCTACTTAGCTAATAATATAAAGTAATAATAGATATATTATATAGCTATAAATAGCTATATAGATTATTTATCCTATACCTAGAAAGGGTTCCTTAAGTAGCTAAATACTAGAATAATAGATAAAAATATAAGGTGCTTAGAAGTAACTAGAACACTACTAAACCTAAGGTAAGGGACTAACTAATTATTTTAGACCTTTATAAGATTATAGATAAAAGTAAAGGCTAAATTACCTAAAGTAATTCCTCTATATTTTAGAATTTCTATCTTTCTAAATAGCTTAAATAATACTATAAGGAAGTAAATAATTAGCTAGGAGTTTCTAATATTATAAAGCTATTTATAGGGCTAAGGTAAGAAGGCTAAAGTTATAATAAAGTTAGGTAATAGTAGTAATAAAAGCTATAATAGTAAAAAGAAGAGATAATACTTTACCTCTCCTATAAATAACTTATAGTAATAAAGTAAAGACTAATTAAGGAAGCCTTTTAAGTATTATAAATATAAAGTGCCTAAATACCCTTTAATAAGATATTAGGCACTAGACTATACTACCTATAAGAGTAGTAAGTATACTATAGAGAAGTATAAGGATAGTAGTAACTAAGCTATAGATTCTAATAAGATACTAATTAGGTTAGTATAAGCCTAGGATTAGGACCTTACTATAGAATAGCCTGTAGATAAAAGAATTAGAATATAGGTATCTCTATAATAAGATAATCACTAGCTAGTAGTGTTAGTGCTATTTAATATAGGCATGTTATTCTTAACTATTTACCCTAGGTTATTATTAAAATAGGATTAGGAGAATATAAAGAAAATAAACTAAATACTAGAGAGTGTAAGTAAGACTATAATTCTATATTAAGGGATTCTATAAAGATTAATTAAGGTTAAGGATAGTATAGGCTATATAAAGATCTATTAAGTTAGCTACTATATTACTAATACTAAAGAAGGGATAATATTAGGTATAGACTAGACTAGAGAGTATAATCCTATAATTATAGATTAGAAGTAAGCGCTTTAGAGGTTCCTAATAACTAAAGATTACCTTATAGTTACTTTAGGTAAGTAATAAGTATATAGGGTAGTAAGAGAGTTATTAGTTATATTAGCTATAGGTTTAATAAAGGTTAAGTTAAGTATACTAAGAAATAGTAAAGAAAAAGAGCTATATAAGGACTTAATAAAGAATTTACTAGTAGTAAGTAACCTAAGGCTTAGTAAGTTTACTATAATAATACTAGAATATGCCTATTATTTAGTTTAGTAAAGAGCTAAGAAAGCTATAATAGTTATTATAGTATATTATAGTAAGGAAGTAGCTCCTATATAGAATATAGATACTAACCTAGGGCTATAATAGATTCTAAAGGAGTATATAGAATTTAGGGATATATTCTCTAAAGAATTAGCTAGTAAGCTCCCTAAACTAGGAGGTTATACTTATATAATTAAATTAGAAAAGAGAAAAACACTACCTTAGGGGCCTATATATAACCTAGCTAAGAAAGAGCTAGAAGTACTAAGGGAATACCTTATAAGTGCATAGGAGAAGGGATAGATTAGAAGATTAACTAGCTTAGCTAGAGCCCTAATTTTATTTATTCTAAAGAAATTAGGGAAATTAAGGCTTTATATAGATTATAGGGGCCTAAATAGGATTACTATTAAAAATAAGGCCCCTTTACTGCTAATTACTAAAATCCTTAACTAATTAGTAAGCGCAAAGATTTTTATAGTATTAGACCTTTAAGATATATATTACTAGCTATATATCTGCTTTAGTAATAAGTAGAAAACAGCCTTCTAATGCTATTATAGTTACTTTAAGTATCTTATAATACTATTTAGGTTAGTTAATACACTAGTAACCTTCTAAGAGTATATTAATAATGCCCTTAAAGGCCTTATAGATATAGTTTATATTATCTACCTTAATAATATCCTAATATATAGCAGTAATGTTAGGGAGCATATATTATATATTAAGATAGTCCTAGAAATACTTTAAGATATAGACCTTTATATTAACCTTAAGAAGTGTTAATTTTTAGTTCTAAAGGTTAAATTCTTAGGTTTTATTATATCTAAGAAGGGGATTAAGATAGAACTATTACATATTAAAGTAATTATAACGTAGCTAATACCTTATAGCATACTTAATATCTAGTTATTTCTTAGATTTACTAGGTTTTACTAGCGCTTTATTAGATAGTATAGTAAAGTAGTTATTCTATTAATAGATTACCTTAAGGGGATATAGCTAGTGTTCTTTAAGCTAGAACCCTATAAGTTAGTAGTATTTAGAGAACTTTAGAAAAGGTTTAAGAAAGTACTAATTCTAGTGTATTTTAACCTACTAGCTTTGCTAAGAGTAAAGATAAACATATCTAGTTATGTAATTAGGGCTATACTTATAATATTAGTGCTAGGTTACTAGCACCTAGTAGCGTATATATTAAGGAAGTTAACTAATACTAAACTACACTACTTAATACTAAATACTAAGCTATTAGTAATCTAAGAGGCCTTTTAAACTTAGAGATATTACCTTATATATTTAACTTACTAGATTATAGTTATTATAGACTATTTAAACTATAAGTACCTTACTATAAAGCTTAAGTTAACTAGTAAGTAGGTAATAGCACTAGATAAACTTTATCCTTTTAACTTTAGGATTAAATATTATATAGGGAAGTTAAACCCTACTAATACCCTATTAAGGAGATTAGATTATATTAGTAAGAAATAGAGAGTAAAGGCTATAACCTTATAGCTACCTAATTTCTTATCTAAGTTTAATAATACTAAGTAGTAGGAATACCCTAGTAGTAATAGTAATACTATAGGTTCTAGTGTAGTATTACTTAGTATAATAGATAGCTAGTTATAAAGACACTATAATAGTACTACTAATATCTAGGGTTTTAAGAAAATATAACTTAACTATATTATTAAGGAACCTATTAGTTTAGTAAGTCCTAAAAGTAGTATACTAGATAGGTTAGTAAATAGTAAGTAGTAAAAGAGCTATAGTAGTAATAGTAATACCTAGTAATTAGAGTTATTACTTAACTATAGGTATTTTATTAGTCTAGTAGTTCCTATAAGTAGTTCTCTAGCTTAGATAGTAGCTAGTAAGTAGCGTAAGTGCCCCTTTAAAATACCACTTATCTATAGGTTAACTATAAGACTAGAAATACTCTATAAGTAAGTTACTTATAGTAGTATTATAGTAAGAATTTAAGCTATCTAGAGAACCTTTTCTAAATTTAACTCTAGCACTTAGTATAAGAATATAGGATTAGAAGCTTTAATTTAGATTATATTATATAAAGTATAGTAAGGTAATAACTTTACTATAGGTTAAAGGGAGTTACTTAAGAGAGGTAACTTAGAAGTATTATAGATATAGTTTATTAGGCCTACTAAGCTATTAATATTTAAGAATTAAGTTTTTATTCTAGTAGGAATAAGAAAAGAGATATTACTACTTACCTATAATAACCCTATAGCTAGTTATTAAGGAGTTAGTAGGACTCTCTATAGAATTATAAACTAGTATTACTAGCTAACTATAAAGAAAGATATAAAGGTATATATTAATACTTATATAAGCTATTAAACTTTAAAGCTAAGGTATTATAAACCTTATAGTAAGCTAGTAATGCTACTAGTGCCTAATTACCCTTTTTAAGAATTATTAATAGATTTTATTACTAGATTACTACCTATAAAAGACTTAAATTAGACTTATAATATAATTCTAGTTATATTAACTAATTTATAAAGTATAGTATTTATATTCCTATTTTAACATAACTAACTAGTAATGCCCTAGTAACTATATTCTTAGAATATATTTTTAGAGACTATAGTGCCCTAGAAGGTATTATAATAGACTATAGTTTAATATTTACTAGTAGGTTTTAGATAACTTTCTATTACCTTATTATAACTAAGTAGCTATTAAGCATTACTTTTTACCTATAAATAAATAGGCAAATAAAGCGTCTAAATTAAGTTTTAGAGTATTATTTAAGAGCTTTTACCTACGCTAAATAGACTAATTAGGCTAATAACTTATTAATAGTATAGTTTATATATAATATAAGTAACTATATAACTTATAGCTATATACTAGTAGAAGTATTATAAGGCTATAACCCTAGAGGTTTATAGTAAGTAGTTATAGATATCCCTATAGTAAATAACTAAGCGGAAAGTAAAGTCCTAGTATTAAGAGAGAAATACACTATAATTAAAAAGCTTTTAAGT
>JFGX01000593.1:0-13078 GCA_000729855.1 Epichloe aotearoae | reverse complement strand
AGATATACTATTATAGTAGGCTATAGAGGGTAGTAAAGATATTAATATAGCTACTATAGTTATTAAGAAAATAGTTAAAACTAAGGTAGAAGCTAAAAGAGACAGTAGTAAAGGTAAAGGTAGTAAAGATAATAATATTAATAATAAACTAGAAGAATTATAGAATCTAGAAGTAGAAAGCTAGAAATATAACTAAGTAATATAATAATTAATATAGGAAAATATTAAAAGGGCTAAAAGATAAAAGTAGCTATAAGAAAAGGAAGTAGTCTAAGAAAATAATAAATCTAGTAACACACTAGGTAAAGAGAATAGTAGTGTAAAGAAGACTAAGAATTAAGATAATAATAAAAGTAGTAATATAATAAATAAAGAAGATAATAGTATAGTAAGATTTAATCTTACCTAAGTAAGTAGTAAATCCCCTAAACTAGAATTTAAACCTAAGAGTAATAAGGAGACTAAACTTATAGAAACTAAATTTAAAGATAGAGGTTTTAAAAGTAAAGGTAAGGATAAAGTTAATAATATACTAGCTAAATACCTTATTAGGCTATTATAGGTATATAAATAGATTATAGAGCTTAATTTTAAGCTATTATTTATTAGATTTAGAAAACCTAGTTCTAGAATAGATACCTTAAAGCTAATGCTAAAGATTAGGGTAGTAGTATATAAAAGGGTAATAGAAGAATTTAATATAGAATATAAAGGAAAAAGCATTAAGAGGATTAATTTTAGTAGATTTAGACACACTATATTAGGTTATAAGGCTAAAAGGTAGGATATTTAATATATAATATAGGCCTATATATATAAATTTACACTTAATAGTACTATAATAGTATTAGATAGTCTAGAGGTGGATTTAAAGGATATATATTTTATATTATAGTAAAATATAGTTATCTAAATTTTTACTATATTTAAGGAATAAAAAGCTATATTAAGTGTAAAATAAGTAGCTATAAGGTAGGTAAGGAAACCTATAAACTATATTATAGCAAATCTAATAGAATATAAAGTAATAAGATAAGTAAAAAATTAGGTAAAAATAGTAGCTATAGCCTTTTATAATAGTATAATAGTTAAGCGTAGTTATTAGATAGCTATATATAATAGTATAGTATCCCTACTACTAAGAGCTAATCTATTAGCCCTCTAATTTATAAATAAATATAGTGTAGTAAATAGTATAATTATAGGGGGACTAGCTAGTATTAGGCAAGCTAATTTGCTTTATATTAATATAGAGAGAGCACTAGTGTAAAAATTAGTTAAATTTTAATAAAATAAATAATAAAATAAATAATATAAATAAAGCAAAATTAATAACCTAGTAGACTAAATTAACTAAGTAGAAAAATAAGCTAATAAAATTAAGATAGAACTCTTAGAGGTAGAAAAAGTAGTAAAAGAAGTATATAAAAGTGCCTAAGAAATAGAAGAGAAGATAGCTAACCTAATAGAATTAATAAAAAAGAAAGTAGAATCTATAAAAAAGAAGTTTATATAGGTAATATAGATATTAAAGGATTAAAAGGAGAGAATCCTATAGATTAATTTAGGTAGAATATTAGTGGATTTTAATAAATAACTTAATACTTTAAAATAAGATATAATTAATAAAAAGGAGTATAAGAAGAAGATAGTAGAATTAGTATCTATAATAGTAAAAATATAAGAAATAATTAATATTTAGATAGTAACTATTAATAAGCTATTACTAAAGTAGAAGGGGATTAGAGAGGATATAAAGAGGGTAAAATTAACTCTAATAAAGGTAATTCTAGTGTCTCTAAACTTAGGAGAAACTAGTATATAGTAAGGTAAATTAGGCTAGTAAATACTAAGGTTAGGTAGTATATAACTATAGATAGAAATAGTTACGCTAGAAATAGTAAATAAAAGGACTAACCTAACTAATAAGTAATAATAAACTAAGACCCCTACGCTAGAAACGCTAAATAAGAGGCTAAAGTTAACTAAAAGGCTAGGATTAAAGCTAAGAAAGACTTAAGCGGTTTTATAATAGCTAATACTAAAAACACTAACACTATAGTAATTAACTAGGATATTACTAATAATATTAGAAAAATAGATAGAGATAGTAATAGAATAGATAGAAATAGCGTTACTAGTAACTAGTAAGGTAGTAAAGAAAAGAATAAAAAAGGGAGATAAATTTACTAGGTTATTAAATTAAAATAAAGAATTTAGATAAGGATTAGAATAGTATTAAAAAGGGTAGTTAGAGAATAGAATATAATAGGTAAGAGAAGGAAATAGGTAAAACTAGTAAGGAAGGACTATAAAATATAGTAAAAGGAGTAATTAGCTCTAAGAATAGGAATTTATTATTTAATATAATAATTTAATTAATACTATTAGAGAATATATATAGCTAGAAAACTATTATAAATTTTAAGTAATTTTATAATAAAGGTAATTATAATTTTAGTAATAGGCACACTGTTATGTGCTGGCTCTGCACGATGTAGGGTCAAATCCGTCAGAGGGGCCGACGGATTTAACTGGTCGTAAGTCGTACTAATTTCACTTGTAAAAGCTACTATTAGGTATAATATATGATGTTAGAAGTAAGTTAATTCTTCTAACTAGAGTGCTAAATCTGGCCCTATAAACGTCCCTTGTAACTAAGCTTATTCTACTATATAATAAGTGCCAGGCGCGCCTTAAAAGATGACTGTCCTAGTCATAACTAACGGAGCTATGGCTAGATTTAACCTCCCTATCTTAAGTAACCTAAAAATATTCCCCTTTATTAAAATTAAATAAAAGAAAAACAGGTTTAGTATGCCTATTACTAAAATTATAATTACCTCTATTATAAAATTACTTAAAATTTACAATAGTTTTCTAGCTATATATATCCTCTAATAGTGTTAATTAAATTATTATATTAAATAATAAATTCCTATTCTTAGAGCTAATTGCTCCTTTTACTACGTTTTGTAGTCCTTCCTTACTAGTTTTACCTATTTCCTTCCCTTACCTATTATATTCTATTCTCTAACTGCCCTTTCTAATACTATTCTAATCCTTATCTAAATTCTTTATTTTAATTTAATAACCTAGTAAATTTATCTCCTTTTTCTATTCTTTTCTTCACTACCTTACTAGTTACTAGTAACGCTATTTCTATCTATTCTATTGCTATCTCTATCTATTTTTCTAATATTATTAGCAATATCCTAGTTAATTACTATAGTATTAGCGTTTTTAGCGTTAGCTATTATAAAACCGCTTAAGTCCCTCTTAGCTTTAATCCTAGCCTTTTAGTTAACTTTAGCCTCTTGCTTAGCGTTTCTAGTGTAGGGGTCTTAGTCTATTATTACTTATTAGTTAGGTTAGTCCTCCTATTTGCTATTTCTAGTGTAACTATTTCTATCTATAGTTATGCACTGCCTAACCTTAGTGTTTACTAGCCTAATTTACCTTACTATATACTAGTTTCTCCTAGGTTTAGAGACACTAGAATTACCTTTATTAGAGTTAATTTTACCCTTTTTATATCCTCTCTAATCCCCTTCTACTCTAGTAATAGCTTATTAATAGTTACTATCTAAATATTAATTATTTCTTATATTTTTGCTATTATAGATGCTAATTCCGCTATCTTCTTCTTATGCTCCTTTTTATTAATTATATCTTATTTTAAAGTATTAAGTTATTTATTAAAATCTACTAATATTCCGCCTAAATTAATCTATAGGATCCTCTCCTTCTAATCCTTTAATATCTACGCTACCTGCGTAAACTTCTTTTTTATAGATTCTGCTTCCTCTTTTATTAATTCTATTAGGTTAGCTATTTTCTCTTCTATTTCTTAGGTACTTTTATGCGCTTCTTTTGCTACTCTTTCTACCTCTAAGAGTTCTATCTTAATTCTATTAGCTTATTTTTCTACTTAGTTAATTTAGTCTACTAGGTTATTAATTTTGCTTTGTTTATATTATTTATTTTATTCTTTATTCTATTAAAATTTAACTGATTTTTACACTAGTGCTCTCTCTATATTAATATAAAGCAAATTAGCTTGCCTAATGCTAGCTAGTCCCCCCGTAATTATACTATTTACCGCGCTGTATTTATCTGCGAATTAGAGGGCTAATAGATTAGCTCTTAGTGGCAGGGATGCCATGCTGTTATATGTAGCTATCTAATGACCGCGCTTAACTATCACACTATTATAAAAGGCTATAGCTACTATTTTTGCCTAATTTTTTGCTTATCTTATCGCTCTATATTCTATTAGATTTGCTATGATGTGGTTTATAGGTTTCCTTGCCTGCCTTATAGCTACTTATCTTGCGCTTAATGTGGCTTTTTGTTCCTTAAATATAGTGAAAATTTAGATAACTACATTTTACTATAATATAAAATACGTATCCTTTAAATCTACCTCTAGACTATCTGATACTATTATGGCACTATTAAGCGCGAATTTGTGTGCGCAGGCCTATATTATATATTAAATATCCTACCTTTTAGCCTTATAACCTAATATGGTGTGTCTAAATCTGCTAAAATTAATCCCCTTAATGCTTTTCCCTTTATATTCTGCATTAAATTCTTTTATTGCCCTTTTGCGTGCCGCTACCCTAATCTTTAGCATTAGCTTTAAGGTATCTGTTCTAGAACCGGGTTTTCTAAATCTAATAAATAATAGCTTAAAATCAAGCTCCACGATCTGTTTATACACCTATAATAGCCTAATAAGGTATTTAGCTGGTATGTTGTTAACTTTGTTCTTACCTTTACTTTTAAAACCTTTATCTTTAAATTTGGTTTCTACGAGTTTAGTCTCCTTATTACTCTTAGGTTTGAATTCTAGTTTAGGGGATTTACTGCTTACTTAGGTAAGATTAAATCTCACTATACTATTGTCTTTTTTGTTTATTACGTTACTACTTTTGTTATTATCTTAATTCTTAGTCTCCTCTATACTACTATTCTCTTTACCTAGTGTGTTACTAGATTTATTATTTCCTTAGACTGCTTCCCTTTCTTATAGCTGCTTTTGTCTTTTAGCCCTTTTAATGTTTTCCTGTATTAATTATTATATTACTTAGTCGCGTTTCTAGCTTTCCGCTTCTAGATTCTATAATTCTTCTAGTTTATTATTAATATTATTACCTTTGCTGCCTTTACCTTCGCCGCTATCTCTTTTAGCTTCTACCTTAGTTTTAACTATTTTCTTAATAACTATAGTGGCTATATTAATATCTTTACCGCCCTCTGTAGCCCACTGTGATAGTGTATCTAATTTGTCTTGCACTATTCTTGATTCTCCTTTGTACTATTCTTATTATAGATATGTAACCCACTGTATTGGATTTATGTATCTTAGTGATAGATCTCACTCTAATGCTAGGCATAAATAGCGTTTAGAAAGCTTCTAGCCTTTAAGATAGCTTACTATGCCTAATTTAATTAAGAGGTTATTGCCCTACTCCCTGTATTTAGCTCTCTCCTTGTTAGTACTAGCTTATTGCTATGCTAAATTAGTAAAAGTAATACTCCTTATTAATTAATTTTGTTATATTAAGGCTAGCACCCAAATACATAGATACGCTGCTAGTATTTGCTTGTAAATTGTTCGGTTACTTATGTCTAACTTATTATTAAATATAATAAGGTCTAGTCTTATACTTAGGTAATAATATAGATTAGCATAAAATAAGTAAGCTATGTATTTAGCTTCTAGAGCGAGGTTATTAAATTTTATGCGGTACTTCTTGTAATTATTACACTTCCTTATCTCTTATAGGTAACGCTGCTCTATGTTATGTAGCTAGTGAAACACTTTATTACTTTTGTTATTAGATTTAACTATCCTAGCTATAGAGCGAAATGTGAGGTCTAAATAAAATCGTATGCGTAGGTGCTAAATTTAACTACGCTGGGTTTATTAGTGTTAGGGGGGGTTATAAGGTATAAGTAAGGTGGGTTACCCTTAGTAGGCGTAATAAATAATATATATAAGAGGGTCTGATAGTTTTATACTAACCTAATGAATTCACCTTCTTATTATCGCGCCTCTGCTCTTGCTATTATTATTCTATGGGGGGTTTAAGGCCTTTCTTTGTATACTCCTTTGCCTAATTAATTAGATTCTTCTTAAGGTAATCTTCTACTATCTTAGACGCGTTTATTCTTATTTTATTCTCTACTATCTATTAGTTATCTTTAGTAGTGTAGCCCTTCTATCTAATAAGAAATTCTACTCTTATAGTTTTAGTCTGCTTAAGGATCTTAATATAATAATTATAGATTCTTTTGATTTCCTAATAGTCTGCTTCCTCTAAATTGTTAAACGTAATTAGCGGCAGGGCTGGTTCTTCCC
Organism: Epichloe aotearoae; assembly: GCA_000729855.1. NCBI lineage: Eukaryota > Fungi > Ascomycota > Sordariomycetes > Hypocreales > Clavicipitaceae > Epichloe > Epichloe aotearoae. The sequence continues at coordinate 6,708 of JFGX01000593.1, read as the reverse complement.
TTTTAAACGGGTCTTTCCCTTGCGCTAGCTTCTATATCTATGCTAATAATACTACTAGATAGACTTATGAATTTAGGGGAAAATCTAACTAATATGCTAGAGGGTTTACTTTTTCTAATACTTTATATAGCCCTGCCTTCTATAGTAACTATTTCTTCTTAGGTTTGCTAGGTAATTTATACCCCTTATGTAGTTATAGATATACTATATCTCCTTTGTTAATATTAACTAGTTTATAATAGTTATTATACTAAATTTTAGCGAGCGTAGCTGCTATTGTGATTGCTAGTTAGGCCTTGTGCTAGTATAACTTCTGTAACACCGTAATGTTATTTGCGCTAGCTTTAGTATTAGTTATATTATTTAGGGAAAGTAGATTAATAACACTTAATAGGTAGAAACTATATAATAGTTTATTAGGAGCCTGCCCTATACCTGCCGCTATAGTGTTATTTAGCTAATATTATAGCGCTAGTAATAGCAATGTCTACGTTATATCTAGGTCGGTTACTATGTGGTATTATATTGCGATTATTACCGTCTGGTTTTTCCTTTCTGCTATTCTATCTATCTAAGGGTAGTATGCTATGCCTATAAGGAGTTTAACTCCTATATGCCTAAATATTTCTTTCTATATATTAGATATAAATCTTAGGTCTCTGTTACTAACGATTTGTCTTAGCAATCCCTAGTCTATAATATATAGAGCGCGAAGGAGCAATTCTGCCTAGATTTCCGCTAGATATGTGGTGTGTCCTAGTATTAGAAGTGTCTTTTTACTAAATAGGTAATTCACTAGGTATAATAAATTATAGGTAGCGTATCCTTCTATCTACTATATTATATTCGCCGCTAGTACTTCCGGTATATCCGTGATAAAATTAAGTGAAATTATGTAAAAAGGCGTTAGCTTTAGCTGTAATAGTTGCAGCTCCCTTAGTGGTTTTAAGTAATTAATTATGTTTTCTTAACACGCTGCGCAATAGGCCATATAATCGCGAATTTATTGGCTTATATATAGGAAATAAACTGATTATAGCTCTGCTGCTATCCTAGTAATTCTAAAATAATGTTAGTTATTATGTACTAGCTATAGGATAGATTTAACCTCTATTGTTAGAATATAGAGTTAGAAAAATCTATCTCCGCTGTGGTAGTATAATAGACTATCCTCATATAAATCCTATCTAAATAAAGGGATCTTTAGTCTAACTCTAACGTTTCTTGCTGCTTACTTTTCTTAGTAGGCTTTTATAGCTATAATAATTTAACTGAATTTCTAATTAGACTAATATCCTAAGATAATTTTGGCCTTAAGGTTGTTATCTATAATTACCTTTGCGATGTATTCCTTATTTACAAAATAAGCGCTTATATCTAACTTATTATATTAGTTCTTCCGCGCCACCTCCCTATAGGTAACTTCTACTAGTAATCTAGAGAGTGTATCTAGTATAATGTTTAATATTCCAGGTATATGCGTTACCTTTAAATTAAATTGTGATAAATAATTTACGACTTTTACTAGTTTTAGGTTAGCCTTATCTAGATCTATTGTTAATAATAAGGTATACTTAATAATGCCCTTAGCTAGGGAATGGTTAGTTAAAATATTAACCACTACATTATTAGATTAAACTATTTTTTAGAGCTTCCTAATGCTCTATATAATTATAGCTACTTCTACTTTAGTTAAACTATATTACTTCTTAATGCTTAATATTGCTCTTAAAAGGAATAGGATTAGCTATATTTAGTTATTCTTAATGTCCCTTCTAGGAATGCTTTAACTATCCTATTCTTCTTATAATTAGAAAGCATATAAACTAAATCCTTCCTTATAAGCGTTAATTTTAAGAAATAGAGGTTTTTTTAGATTATAATGCTATAAAGTTTATTTCTTACTTAGGAATACCTTAATATCTTTAAAAGCCTTTTCCTTATCTTTTATAGGTAAAAATATCTTTTACTATGCCTTCTTTTTTTATACTGGTTTTAAGATACTAGTAATTTTCTTATCTTTCTTATAGAACTCTCTTAATAACGCTATTTTCTATTCCTATAATAGTTAGATCTGTGTGTTAAACTATAGGATTCCGTTATAAAGGAAACCAGCTATTCTAATAAAAGTTTTAAGACTTACTAAATTGCTTAGAAAAACCATCTTTTAAAAGGCTTTGAGTCTATTATTAGTGTTAATAATTCTGTTACTATTAATAATAAAACCTAATAATTAAATAGCGGGGTAACTAATAAAAGACTTCTTTACTGTAATTATTATCCTATTTTCTTTGAGGATTTTAAGCACAATACTAAGGTGTTCTAAATGCTCCTTAATACTATCTAAAAACATGATTATATTATTAATATAGACTTAAATAAAATACTTATACTTCTAGAAAAGTTAGTCTATAAACCTTTAGGTAAAAGCAGGGGAGTTTTTAAAACCTATTAATGCTATATTTAATGCCTTAAGACCTTAATTTAAAATAACCACTATATGGGCTTAATAGTCCTTCCTAACCGGTAACTAGTGGAAGAATCCTGTTCTATTAAAGAGAGAGAAAACCTTCTTACTATAGGTGTTGTCTATAATATTGCTTTGGTCTAGTAGAGGGTATATATCTAGCATTGCTATATTATTAAGCGGTCTTATATTAATTATAACTCTTCCTTTCCTTTCCTAGCCGGTTTCTTACCACACTATAAACGCTAGGTATGCTATAGCCGCTAGCTTATCTAAATATAATATCTTCCCTTTTATATAGAGTTTATTATACACTTCGTTAAGTTTGTTCGTATCCTGCCCCCCTAATCTATAAGGCCTAATTAGCCTTGTTTAATGTTGCTATCCTTTAACAAGATTAATCCTTATTTTCTAGTCCTTAGGCATAGGAATAATGCCTCTATTACGATAAATATTATATTTATTGGTTAGCTAGACAAATTTATTTATAGCCTTATGATTAACATTAGTAACTTATACTCCGAATTTATTAGTTATATATGGAATATCTTCTAGGCATAAGATCCTATATAATAGTACTCCTGCGTTAACCCTCTTTAGACTAAAACTATCTCCTTTCTTATTGGATTTGTTGTTAGCCCTATTTTTGCCTTCTGCTTTCTCTATAATATCCTTACTAAAATAAGTATAATATATAAAAGGATTATTAACTAGATAGTTAGCATTAACCTTACTAGTTGCTATTAGCTATGCAACCTTCTAGTGTTTACTAATAGTGATAGTTTTGTTAGTTAAGTTATAGGCAACTATCTATCCCTAGCTAGATCTGCTGATTAGTGCATTAGGAAAATACTTTAAATATAACTCCACGTAATACATGCTTATTTCCTGATTTTCCTGCGCTATTTTCTAAGTAACTGGTATATATAACTATGCTTTTAGTGGAATTATTACTATATAGGCAGTAATTACCTACTAATATAGAACCTTGTTTATTAGTTAGAATATTTCTGCTTATACTACTATACTATAGACTGACCTAAAAACCACCTTAGGGCGTATAAAATTGATTTTTACTCTGTATTTATAAAGAAAATTTATTCTAAGTAATAGTTTAGGGCCTAGATTTAGTATTATATCCACTATAACTATAAAGTGTCTAGTGATTTCTATTCTATACGCTACTCCTAGGATATAAAAATTAAATATAGCGGTTTTAGTTATAAAAAAGGATAACTAGACTCTAGATATAGGCTTTGGTTCTTATATTCCCTATTTTATATTTAACCTATTCTACTATAACTACCCTTTATCTGCTAGAATTAATAATGTTCCTATGTTAAGGTAAATCTAATAACTCTTACCTTTATTATTAAATTTAAGAGGGATTTTTAAATATATATTTGCCCTTTTACTATTATACTTAACCTCTTAAGGTCTTACTATAGCCTTAATTACTTATCCTAGGGCAAGCTATTTTAACCTAGGTGTATCTATCTTAGTGGTAGCCTTATCTATTTCTTTTTTAATATTATTAATAAAATAGGTTTTAATAAAGTTAGTCTCTTATACTCTATCCTTTAGAACCTCCCCTTCTTTAGTTATATAATAACTACATTCCTAAAGATAAGTTTTATACTATTATATATTAGAATTATCATTATATACTATAATATGTGCGTACTCCTTCTCTTTATTAGATAGCTTTTCCTAACGCTAGAATTGCTGCGGCTGCTAATATTAACCTCTTATCTCTAGTGGTCCTAAGTCCTGCGGATATTGCCTATCCTGCTAGTTCTAAACATTCTCTTATTAGCTTTAGTTAAAACCTGGTTATTCTCCTTAATTCTCTTAGGGCTTATTCCACTAGGGCCTCTGGTTTTGTCCTTTAGTATATTAGTTTTACTAATATAGCTTTAGTTAGAAAAATCCTAAAGGTCTTTAAGTACTCTAATTATCCTATTAGTAATATTAGTTCTTTAGTAGGAACTGTGCATTTAATAGCCTATTCTAATTAGCTTATGCTTTATCCTTATTATCCTCTAAATTACTACTAGATATTTTAGTATTAAAGTAGACCTTAAGCTTTCCTTTGCCTTTTTTACCTTTAGGGTAGCTTTTACTATGTAAATAGTTATATAGGTTATATCTTTTATTATCTACTATAGTAATATAGGCTAATCTTGTGTTATCTTTAGTTAGAACCGGGTATATCTAATGTAATCCTGGATAAAGCTTAAGATATAGGCGCACTAGGAGCTAATAATTAGTTATTTTGCTATTTACCCTTATATACTAGAAAATCTTTAATATAAATTCGCGGAGAGAGACCTTGTTTAAGATGTCCTTCTTTATATATTCTGCTTTATTAAGCTATACTATTATATCCTACACTTAAATGCTAAATTCCTTTTATATAGCGGCGAATACTATTAATATGTTATTAAATATAGTAGTTTATTTACCTATATTAAGATATTATCTATACTATACTATTATGTCTCCTTAGAATAGTATCTAAATCTTTTTCTAAATAATATCTTACTAGCTAGGATTAGTATAATATAGGTGATCTTTGACTGCCTAGATCTATAATTTAATATTATAGAAAATGGTCTACTTCCTATTATATATAATAAGGTTATTACTAGCTTCTTCTAGTTTATTATAAGGCTTAAAGTGTCTAATATCTATAATCTTCTATATTAAATCTGCATTTTATTCTACTATCTCCGCTTACTAACTATACTAATCCTAATCTAGCGCTAGATCCGTCCTTCCTTAGTAGCTAGGGTTAGTATACTATCCTTAGTCTAGGTAATATAGTACTTAATACTATACCTAGTAAGGATTTAGCTGCTACTATATAAATCCTTACTAGTACTATAGCAGTATAGGTTATACTACTTATCCTAGGTGGGCATCTAAGTGGCTCTTATATTATCCCTAGTTACTTAGTGGATATATTATTCCCTATATAGTGTTTTATACTATTAGTGTTAAACCTGCTAAGGTACCGGTACCTTACGAGTTTCTAAGTTTAGTTACTAATCTAGATGCTAGCTAGTCTATTCTAGTTACTACTTTATCTATTATAGCTTACTACATAGCCTATTACTATTCTAATACTCCCTATAATAACCTTATAGTGTTATGTTTAGTGGGCCTAGTTTAAAATTCCTTTAATTCTAGTATATTTCCTAAGGGTCCTGGTTATAGGTTTTCTAAATTTAACTCTATTAATTAGTTAGGGGGTTTAGTATGTTAAGTAGCGGTATTATTTTTAGGGTAGTTTATAATCCCCTTTCCTTTATTATTTTTATCCTTCTCTATGTCTTTCTTAGTCTTAGTAGTTATAGTACTATTTATAGGACTAGTAATGCCCTCTGCTCGCTGCTCTAAGGCCTTACTACCCTCTAATCTAGTAGATTTATTAAGAAATCCTTTAGATTTAGCTTTACTAATGTAAATTTTAACTTAATTCTAAGCAAGATATATAGCTTATAAATCTACCAGGTTCTAGTAAATAGGTAGTTCTTAATCTCTTAGCTATTCCCTCTTCTTAAGAATTCTATTATTAAATTTATATCTTATAAGGTTATTTAAGTCTTCTTGTTTGCTAGTTCTAATAAGTTTCTGTTTTTAATGTCTAAAATCTAGGTTTATACTATTAAATATCTGAAATTAATAAATAAGGTATAGTTTATTTTTAGTGACTAGAAAAGCAAATTTATATTATAAATAGTTAGTTTTAGACATAGGGTTTCTATATCTAGGTTACCGGAGGTGTATAACAAAAGAATCTCTAATTGCTACCACTTATTACGTGCTAGCTCTGCATAATGTAGGGTTAAATCTATTAGAGGGGCTAATGGATTTAACTAGTCATAAGTTATACTAATTTTACTTATAAAAGCTACTATTAGGTATAATATGTGATGTCAGAAGTAAGTTAATTCTTCTAACTGGAGTGCTGAATCCGGCCCTATAAACGTCCCTCGTGACTGAGCTCATTCTGCCACGTAACACACACTAAACCTATTTTTCTTTTATTTAATTTTAATAAAGGGGAATATTTTTAGGTTACTTAAGATAGGGAGGTTAAATCTAGCTATAGCTCTATTAGTTATAACTAGGATAGTTATCTTTTAAGGCATACCTAGCACTTATTATATAGTAGAATAAGCTTAGTTATAAGGGATGTTTATAGGGCTAGATTTAGCACTCTAGTTAGAAGAATT
>JFGX01000592.1:0-13149 GCA_000729855.1 Epichloe aotearoae | reverse complement strand
AAAATCTAGAAATAGAAAGGTAGAAATATAACTAAGTAATATAATAATTAATATAGAAAACATTAAAAGGGTTATAAGATAAAAGTAGCTATAAGAAAGTAAAGTAGTTTAAGAGAATAATAAATCTAGTAATATACTAGGTAAAGGAAATAGTAGTAAAGAGAAGACTAAGAATTAAGGGAATAATAAATCTAGTAACACACTAGGTAAAGAGAATAGTAGTAAAGAGAAGACTAAGAATTAAGATAATAATAAAAGTAGTAATATAATAAATAAAGAAGATAATAATATAGTAAGATTTAATCTTACCTAAGTAAGTAATAAATCCCCTAAACTAGAACCTAAACCTAAGAGTAATAAAGGGACTAAATTTAGGGAAACTAAATTTAAAGATAAAGGTTTTAAAAGCAAGAGTAAGAATAAAATTAGTAATATACTTACTAAATACCTTATTAGGCTATTATAAGTATATATATAAATAGTAAAACTTGATTTTAAGCTATTATTTATTAGATTTAGAAAACCTAGTTCTAGAATAAATACCCTAAAGCTAATGCTAAAGATTAGAGCAGTAGTATATAAAAGGGTAATAGAAGAATTTAATACTAAATATAAAGGGAAAAGCATTAAGGTAATTAAATTTAGTAGATTTAAACACACTATATTAGGTTATAAGGCTAATATATAGGATATTTAATATATAATATAGGCCTATATATATAAATTTATACTTAATAGTGCTATAATAGTATTAGATAGTTTAGAGATAGATTTAAAGGATATATATTTTATATTATAGTAAAATATAGTTATCTAAATCTTCGCTATATTTAAGGAGTAAAAAGCTATATTAAGTATAAGATAAGTAGCTATAAGGTAAGCTAGGAAACTAGTAAACCACATTATAGTAAATCTAATAGAATATAGAATAATAAGGTAAGTAAAAAATTAGGTAAAAACAGTAGCTATAGCCTTTTATAATAGTGTAATAGTTAAATGCAGTTACTAGATAGCTATATATAATAGTATAGCATCCTTACTACTAAGAGCTAATCTATTAGCTCTTTGCTTTATAGATAAATATAGCGTAGTAAATAGTATAATTATAGGGGGACTAGCTAGCATTAGGCAAGTAGATTTACTATATATTAGAATAGAGAAAGCACTAGCGTAAAGATTAGTTAAATTTTAATAAAATAAAGAAAGAAAGAAATAATATAAATAAAGTAAAATTAATAACTTAGTTAACTAAATTAACTAAGTAAAGTAATAAGCTAATAGAATTAATAAAGAACTCTTAGAGGTAAAAGGAGTAGTAGGAGAAGCATATAAAAGCGCCTAAGAAATAAAAGATAAGATATATAAACTAATAGAATTAATAAAAATAAAAGTAAAAGAGATAAAAAGGAAGTTTATATAGGTATTATAAATACTAAAGAATTAGAAGAAGAGGATCCTATAGATTAATTTAGGTAGAATATTAGTAAAATTTAATAAATAATTTAACACTTTAAAATAAGATATAGTTAATAAAAAGGAGTATAAGAAGAAGATAGTAGAATTAGTATTTATAATAGTAAAAATATAGGAGAAGATTAATATTTAAATAGCTTCTATTAATAAGCTATTACTAAAGTAAAAAGGGATTAGGGAAGATATAAAGAGAATAAAATTAACTTTAATAAAGGTAATTCTAGTGTCTTTAAACCTAGAAGAAACTAGTATATAGTAAGGTAAATTAGGCTAGTAAACACTAAGGTTAGGTAGTATATAACTATAGATAGAAATAGTTACACTAGAAATAGTAGATAAGAGAACTAACCTAACTAATAAGTAACTATAGACTAAGACCCTTATACTAGAAATACTAAGTAAGAGGCTAAAGTTAACTAAAAGGCTAGGATTAAAGCTAAGAAAGACTTAAGTAGTTTTATAATAGCTAATACTAAAAACGCTAATACTATAGTAATTAACTAGGATATTACTAATAATATTAGGAAAATAAATAGAGATAGTAATAGAATAGATAGAAATAGTATTACTAGTAACTAGTAAGGTAGTAGAGAAAAGAATAAAAAAGGGAGATAAATTTACTAGGTTATTAGATTAAAATAAAGAATTTTAATAAGGATTAGAATAGTATTAGAAAGGGTAGTTAGAGAATAGAATATAATAGGTAAGAGAAGGAAATAGGTAAAACTAGTAAGGAAGGACTATAAAACATAGTAAAAGGAGTAATTAGCTCTAAGAATAGGAATTTATTATTTAATATAATAATTTAATTAACACTATTAGAGGATATATATTACTAGAAAACTATTACAAATTTTAAGTAATTTTATAGCAGAGGTAATTATAATTTTAGTAATAGGTATACTAGAACCTATTTTTCTTTTATTTAATTTTAATAAAGGGGAATATTTTTAGGTTACTTAGGATAGGGAGGTTAAATCTAGCTATAGCTCTGTTAGTTATAACTAGGACAGTTGTCTTTTAAGGCATGCCTAGTACTTATTATGTAGTAGAATAAGCTTAGTTATAAGGGATGTTTATAGGGCTAGATTTAGTACTCTAGTTAGAGGAATTAACTTACTTCTAATATTATATATTATACCTAATAGTAGCTTTTAATAGTGAAATTAGTATAACTTACAACTAGTTAAATCCGTTAGCCCCTCTGACGGATTTGACCCTACATCGTGCAAAGCCAGCACGTAACAGTTATAGTATAGTTAAATGCCCTAGCGGTTATTCCTATTACTATTCTAGTAATTATTCTAATAACCTCTAAATCATGGCCTAGCAATGCTATTGTATAGTTAGTATTCTCCGCGTTAGCCCTAAGCATTATATCCGCCGCGTATATTTAATCCTTATTATATATCCCTAAACTATTAGTTAGTAATCTATTAGTATCTATCTTATGCCTAACTTATAATAGTTAATTCTCTCTCCCTAATCTATATAAGAAACTAATTAATTATTATATCCGCTAATAGCAGAGTAATAATTATTTAAATCTCTAAATTAAACGCTTAATAGACTATTTATAATTACGTAATATTATCTTAATAACACGCCCTTATATCTTAAAGCAGATTATATATAAAGATTATAATATCTTCTCTATTATAATATTTCTATAATAAATATTATGCGTTCTTAATCCTATTTAAGGCCATAGATTATGGTTCCTAGAATCTCTTAATAAGGTATATATAAATTATCTTTAGTAATACTTCTTAAAGTAATTTACGCTCTAATAGCATTAGTAAATAACTATACTAATTAAGGGCTTATTCTCTAAGGTAAGAAATTTATATATTCTTTACTAATTTCTCTAATTAGCTAGCTACTATATTCTCTAATTATTATATAAATGCTAGCACGCACTTGTAAATTATTATTATAGATTTAGAATTCGCTATAATCCCTTAGCCTTTATTATTCTTAATACCTAGGTTAAAAAACCTAATATCTGCTGCCTATAATAGTACTTATATTACTAGTATTACCTTAGCTTCTAATAATAGCTAGGCTTATCCTTACTAGATATACTGCATTAATGCCTAATTTATCCTAGTATTCTCTTCTAGTAAATAATATATTATCTATGCTATCTCTAATTATAATAAATATTACTAGCTTTACTAATCCGCTAATAGTAGACCTTACTCCCTATTACTAGGTATTATATTATAATATTATAATCCTATCTAATTATATAACTTTAGCAATAATCTAGATTCTATAGACCTTTAACTACTTAATATCTAATAGAATTAGAAATTATTAAGAGGGAAGTTATTAAGTAAGGAATTATTAAGTAGGATAATAGGTAATAATTAGTATATTATAGGACTATTCCTTCCTAACTCTAGGGAGAATATTACTAATTAATTTAACTTAGGTAATTTTATATAAGGGATTTTATCTTACTAACTATTTAGCTTAAAGTTAAGTCCTAGCTTAAAGTTAAGTCCTAGCTTAAAGTTAAGTCTATAATTATATACTCTAATATAGAATTCCCCTAACTATTCTATTACTACTATAATTAAATAGTCTATTAGTATAGTATTAATTAATTTTACTATAGCCTTACTCTAGGTCTAATTAAATTAAATTAGTCTATATCTTAGGCCCTAAGAATTATCCTTTTAATAGCCTATTATCTAGCTTATAGGCTAAGAACTTATAGGCTATAACTATCTTACCCTTACACTAATTATTAAAGTAATAGTTAAAATAGTTATAATTAGATTAGTTATTAGAGGGGTAAACTACCTAGCTTTTTATAACTATTTATTAAGAAATTAATAAAACCTTAATCTTTACTTAGCCTATTTAATTAGGTAGTTAAATATTTATACCTTATTAAATAGTAAAAAATTTATTACTAAATAGTATACTAATTATCTTTAATTATCTAGGATTTCTAGCCTAACTATATTAATATATTACTAGAGGTATTATCCCTTTATAATAAGCTTCTTATCTAGTGTTTACTTAGATATTTAAAAATAAATAAGAATATAAGAATTTTTATCTAGTTTTGGTTTTATAGTATGTAATTACTACTACTATTAAGGAATTATAGGAAAGGTTAATCTATTTCACTAGTCTACGCCCTAGGTGGCGTTATATATTGCGTAATTGCGCACGTGACATGTGACGTGACCTGTGACAATATGGTTGGGGCCAATACCCCGTACGTGTGACAGCTTATTGCATGTAAAGTACAAGTCGCGTAAGTACAGGTTGTGGGCGAAACTTGCCCTGATATACACTCCATCGCGCAATCCAGCCAAAGTGGTCCTGATTAGCTGCGGCAATCTAACACCCCTCCTTAAAAGGGTGCGATTCAAGTCCGCGCAGTCTTGTAAAATTCGTTGTGACTTGACGCGCTGGCGCCTTCCCACATTCGGTTAGTATTTTATAGCATTCACCCTGGGTAATTACCATACCTCTAAAGACCCCTATTGATGATAAATAATGTACTAAAATAGCCGGGGCTATTTAGATAGCTAAAAGAGGGAAGCCTTACTATCTCTTTGATGCCCATAAGGCTACACTTGCGTACCGACAAGGGTTATTAACCAATAAAAACATTGCTATTTACAATAATTTCTAGCGCATACTAAGTTATAGTATAACATAAGTACTAAGAAACATCTAAGTTATAAAGAGTAATATCTATCTCATAACCCTACCGCGTTAGCTATTCACTAAAGATCACTTTAGGTCACCCCTTTTGCCAGCTAGGAAAAGTGGGTCGGTACGCAAGTGTAGCCTTATGGGCATCAAAGAGATAGAGAAAAAAGTTGTGTTTCTGCCACTAGCGTAGTAAAAAAGAGCGCGCAGATTATTTTGGCGCACTAGTACAAAGTAATAACTTGTACCTAGCGAATCAAGCTTTGAGTGACGCATAGGGCCGCGGATTAACATTATGCCGCCAAGTCCCTTCGAAACACCATTCTTTGCCTGATGGCCAACGACGTGTTCAAAATGACATCGAGAATGATTTCTTTAACCCAATTCTTTTGTTTGCATAAATTGATGCAATTACTACTAAAAGTTTATGACTTTTACGCGTGGTTATTTTTCCACCGAGGCGTGCAGGACTCGCTACGAGATGTTGAATCACCGCAGCATGAATGTCCCTCGACTTCCGTCCCGCCTCAGTCAGCCCCTTACCCTCTCACATGGAATGAGATTCAAAGTAAGATCAGAGAATACATTGCTCTAATCGATGAGAAAGGCGTGGTGTCCCTAGCGTCCCAATACAATGGCAACAAACACTGCGACATATTTCGACGCGAGAACGGTGACTTCAATATCTGCTACTTTATTCACTTTCCTGGAGATGATATAAGATGGGTTGTGAGAATACCTATTGTGCCAGTTATACAAGACTGTCAGCTGAAGATCGAAAGTGAAGTTGTCACAATGTTGTAAGTTCAGCTGTCCTTGAATAGACGGCACTAAACTAATTTAGCATAGACATGTGCGAAAGAGAACATCTATCCCTATACCTCAAGTACACGCGTATGGGGAAAGTACAGTCCTCATTAAGGGACGCACAACCCCATTCATGATTATCGATTGCATCCCCGGACGACCACTCGATAGGAATATTTACCTGAACGCTACAGAGGAGCAACGCAGAAGACTCTTTCAAGACCTAGTTAAGATAATGTCGGAGCTGAGACGACTAGAGTTCCCGGCTGCAGGCTCACTACTAGCAAAGGCCGGCGATGTGTTTTCACCGATAGTTGGTGGTGCCCTATCCATCTCCACAAACGAACTCCAAAGGTATGGCAAAGGCTACGGAGATGCAGGTCCCTTCTCTACCGCAACACAGTACATTGCATACAGGTATCGTATTTTATCAGAGACATATCATTTGCCAACTGCGGATGCAAGCCTTGATTCGATTATGTCTGAGCTGTTCGCTATGGACAGCGTCTCCGAGCAGATAACGAAACTACTTGATCCGACTTGGGATCACGGCCCCTTTATCCTAGCTCACCAAGACCTACGACATAGTAATATTATCATTGATGAGGATGACTTTCGAATACGGGGGGTTATAGATTGGGAATTTACAGGTACCGTTCCGCGACAGCTATTCACACCACCGCCATGGATCACAGGACACGACTGTGCAGGGATAGATGAGAGCAAGCAAGAACTCCTTCGCTCTCAATTCTATTTGCAATTGGAGGCGGCCAGCCGATCTCACATCGATTCGGCGCGCTTGAAAGAAGACTGGGACACACAACGGAATGAGACATTAGCTGTGGCTCAGATATTACGCCGTCCCTCGACCCTTAAGGATGTCTATTATAAGTTTATCTTTCCGACACTCTTCGATGCCGATGCCAAACAAGTCATCTCGGAAGCTCGTCAACGTGAATCTTTCTCAATTGAGGCTGGGAACCGACTCGAGGAATCCAAGCGCTACACAAAGTATCTGAGCGATCGGGGTCTGCTAGATGAACAGGATCCAAGGATAACCGCGTTCCTAGAACAGGCAGCGGCACTGCGCAAAAGAGTAGACGCCCTGCGATAATGTGCTACGTCATGGATAATTTCCGCTCCTCTTCTTGTAGTTCATTCAATTTCAACCACGATTGTTGAATCGATGCCCTGATGTTTGCAAGATCCTCCCGAAACTGTGATATCTGGGTGTCCCAGCTGGATATGTCGGCAAGGTTTCTGTGGCCTCGAGAGCCCGATGCGCTGCTACCAAGCTGCAGTTTCGTTCGCTCCGAAGATTCGATAAATGTCAACAATTCTTGGGCTGTTTCTTCTTTTTTCTGGATGTCCTGCATCACCTCGCTAATTCTCTTCATTAATTCTTGCGAAGCCATAATGCGTAAGGTCCGTGACGAAGAGCTGATATGGAGTACTTGGATGGTACCAACAAGGTGTTTCCGGTGAGTAAAAGGGTCGTAGAGAAATATGGGCTCAGGCACCAGTGGCTTAGGCACCAGCCTAGGCACCAGCCAACCCCACCAGATAGCGGATGCTCTAGCACTTGCAACTCAGCATCTGACCGACTCTGTGGCGAGTGGGTTTAAACGTTCGTGGACTACACCCCACTGTAATTGGATGGCCCGCTCCAAAAATGTACACGTCAAATACGGAGTAAATGTTACAGCGATCAATTTTCAGAAGTGGAATGCCTTCTTCAGGCAGATTTATACGAAATCTACACCGCTTGTGTACGGACGTACATGTGTTTCATGGTTTCATGACTGTGCAATCGTGATAAAACATTTGTCGACCAAGGCCACGCATGACGTCAGCTGCCAGACAAATTTTTGCTGGCCCAACGTTTTGCTTGTGGCATAAATGGCAGGCGGTTGTGACACGCGATCTTCGCTTGTGGCTGTTAAGTGGCTTGACGAGTGGACGATGATTTTTTTCCATTTCTTTCCGCTAGATGCGATGGCGTGACTCTTTGCAAGTGCGCCATTGAACAAACATGGTGTCGATTTCCTTTCATTTGATCCTTTGCGGCACACAGCACCGAGGCAAATTGAAAACAGGGGTCATTGCGCAGCTATGTACATACATGTACAGTGGGGGTGTACCTCCAAGGCGCCGTTCGGGTAGGATTACTCTGGCACCTTAACCTCGCGTTCGGTTCATCCCGCATCGCCAGTTCTGCTTACCAAAAATGGCCTACTAGTGTTAATACATTTAAATGCCTATATTTAATTAAGTAATAAGGGCTTCTTATATATTTAAAGTTTAAGAATAGATAAAGGTAATATATAGCCCCTAAGTCCCTAATTATTTACTTTACCTAATAAAACCAAGATTAATACTACTATTCTAAGGGAAACTTTAGTAAAAACTAGTTACTAAAAGGTTTAATTAGTCTTTTACCCCTATACCTATATTTAATAATTAATTTATATATTAGAACCACTATAAGCCTTTACTAGAGTTTCCTCTAGCTTTACCCTATATAGATATAGTTTACTTTCTTTTAAGTCTAGCCTTATATACTCTTACTTAAATCTATCTAAGAATATTAGGATTAGTTAATAATATACTAAAGCTCTTACTTATATTTACTTTCATTATATATAGGGATTTTATACCTAAATACTTATATATAAGGATAACTCCTTAGTCTATATTTTAAGATAGGTTACTAATAACTATTATACTAGTATCCTTATAAATACATAAACCTTAGTCTGCCCTAGGGCATTATATAAAGGGCTATAATACTCCTAGAGAAGCTATATTCCTAGAGCCTTTATCCCCTAGGGTAAACTAATACTAGCCTAAGCCTAGTAACGTATACTAGTAAGAACACTAGATAATTTACTAGGCCTAAGTCTAGTTATAAGCGCTTCCCTTTTAATAATTTTATATACTATTTAACCCTCTTTTTAAAGTGCTTTTTATCTTTTAATTACTTTACTTATATGCTATTAGTCTTTAGCTAATATTTAGCTTTAGAAGATATATACCTCCTATTTAGAGTAGTATTCCTAAACTACTTAACTTATTAAAGGAGCTTTATAGAGGCTTAGTATCTAACTAGACAGGGCTTTTACCCTTTATAATATCCTATTCTAGGGAACTTAGAAGGCGCCTTACTAAAAGTATTCTTTATAAATTATAACTTAGGCCTTAGGGGCTAGATTTTAAATTTAAGCTATTACTACTTTACTTACTATTACTAGGGTAATCCCTATTAGTTTCTTTTCCTCTGCTTATTAATATACTTAAGTTTAGTAGGTATTCCTGCCTAATTTAAGGTTAACTCTTAGAGAAGTTAGGTATTTTATAGTAATAGCTACACTCCTAGTTATAAGGTAGTATATTACTATATAAAGAAGGCTATAATAAGACTACTAATTTATTTTAGGGGTAGCTACTACTATAAGGTAAGTAGGTAGGCTAGTCCCTAATACTAAGT
Source organism: Epichloe aotearoae (assembly GCA_000729855.1). Taxonomy (NCBI): domain Eukaryota; kingdom Fungi; phylum Ascomycota; class Sordariomycetes; order Hypocreales; family Clavicipitaceae; genus Epichloe; species Epichloe aotearoae. The sequence goes on along the minus strand of JFGX01000592.1, from coordinate 3,704 downwards.
ATATAGTAAGCTTAAGGGTTAAAATAATACTTAAATAAGTATACTTACTAGAATACTAGTAAGCGTAATATACATTTAAAGATTTAATAATTTACTAAATTCTATAATTTATATTACTTATTATATTTTACTACATTCTTTATTAATACTAAAACTAAGAGATCTATTGTTAAAAGTTTTAATTTATTTAATATTAAATTTACTTAGATATATATAAGAAAATACAGAAGGGTTTAGGTCCTCTAGTAGGCGCCTAGCCCTAGTGCCCCTATAAGGGGGCATCTATAGCTATGCTTACTAAGGTAATAGTAAAGGTATAAGTTTATAGGGGTTTAGGAGTGTAAACTTAGTAATAATCCCTTTACTAGTTTACTAATAGAGACCTTATTATAACTTTTACTTCCTCTAAATAACTAAGTTTAGAGAGCTTTCTAGCCCTAAGTAGTAGTTACTTACCTCTCTAGGCTAGTCTAGATACCTTACTAAGCTATTTAATTAGTAGTAGTAATAGGTAGTGTATATAAAGGGTAGGGACGTAATTAATATAAGCTAATAACTTATACTTACTAGGGATTTCTTATTAAAGAGTAATAATTATAATACTCTATCCCTAGTATAATAGAGTTTAATAAGATTACCTAGGCCTTCTAGCTAAGGGAGTACTTGCTAGCTCTATTAGTATAGCGTGCGTATAGCCTAGAATATCTAAGGGTATTATAGTATTCTCCTATGGCCTATAAGCGCTTACCTAGGGGGGGCCTAGGGGGATAATTACCTATAAGCTAGTAAGACTAGCGCCTTAATTTCTTAAGGCACCCTAATATACTTTACCTTATTAGGGCTCTATATAAAGGTATAGTTTTTTTCCTATAGAATTAGTATATACCTTAAGCTAGCCTAGAGGCTTAGCCTACCCCTTAGCGCGCGTTATAATAGCCTAGCGTTACCTAGGCTTACTATAGGATTAGCCTATTAGGTATTCCCTATACTAGGTAGTGTTACCTAAAATAAGTAGTGCTAGATAACACTGCTCCCTTACCTAATAAAGGGGGACTTCCCCTATAAGAGCAAAGTAACTAGACTAGTAGTTATCTTTTTTCTAGAGGCTTACTATTATAGGCCTATATAGGTTAACTTATTATTACCTTAAACTTCTATTAGCTTAAGCTAATAGTCTCTCTAAGAAGCTAGTGTATTACTAAAGTAATATAGGCTATTTAGTAAGTTAAGGTCTTGTTTATTATTATAATTAAGTAAATAAATTACTTTACTAACTAAGAGCAGCTATACACTACTACCTATAAAATTAAGAAAGAGCTCTTAATCTATTAATTCTTATTATATCTAGACCTAGTAAGTTTCCCTATATTAAGTTAAATTAAGCTATAGGCTCTACCCCTAGTAGTGCCCTTTTATTAATTTCTTTAAGTTTTAGCCTTATAACTATACTCCCCCTAGAGCCTAAGCACTTTTATTTCTTATAAGGTACTAAATAAGTTAAAAAATAATATTATCTAATCCCTAGTTAGCATAGTTTATAGTTAAGACTATAATAGTATCTAATTATCTTTAATCCCCTAACTTTTATTCCTAATTAATAAAAATATCCTTAGTAAATACTTTTATAGTAGTTAGTCTTTAATAAATCTAAGAATTTTACCTCTAATAATTAAATACTAATACCCCTAACTATCCTTATTAATTATTATAGTAGTCCTAGAAACAAATAAAATAAAACCATATATCCTATTTTATTATTCTATACTAATATATTTAAGTATAGGCTTACCTAGAGCACTCTAATTTTTTTAAAGTAAAAGTCCTATTTCCTTACTATACCTAGTAAAGGGTATAGGGTTTTATAGAGGGAAAGGCCTAGCTAGACTAGTACACGCGGTGAGGTAGACTAGCTAGCTGGTGTTACGTGCTGGCTCTGCACGATGTAGGGTCAAATCCGTCAGAGGGGCTGATGGATTTAACTAGTCGTAAGTTATACTAATTTCACTTATAAAAGCTACTATTAGGTATAAAGTGTGATATTAGAAGTAAGTTAATTCTTCTAACTAGAGTGCTAAATCTAGCCCTATAAACGTCCCTTATAACTAAGCTTATTTTACTATATAATAAGTGCTAGGCATACCTTAAAAGATAACTATCCTAGTTATAACTAATAGAGCTATAGCTAGATTTAACCTCCCTATCCTAAGTAACCTAAAAATATTCCCCTTTATTAAAATTAAATAAAAGAAAAACAGGTTTAGTGTGCCTATTATTAAAATTATAATTACCTTTATTATAAAATTACTTAAAATTTATAATAGTTTTCTAGTAATATATATTCTCTAATAGTATTAATTAAATTATTATATTAAATAATAAATTCTTATTCTTAGAGCTAATTACTCCTTTTACTATATTTTATAGTTCTTTCTTACTAGTTTTACCTATTTCCTTCCCTTACCTATTATATTCTATTCTCTAACTACCCTTTCTAATACTACTCTAATCCTTATCTAAATTCTTTATTTTAATCTAATAATCTAGTAAATTTATCTCCCTTTTCTATTCTTTTCTTTACTACCTTACTAGTTACTAGTAATACTATTTCTATCTATTTTATTACTATCTCTATCTATTTTCCTAATATTATTAGTAATATCCTAGTTAATTACTATAGTATTAGTATTTTTAGTATTAGCTATTATAAAACTACTTAAGTCCCTCTTAGCTTTAATTCTAATCTTTTAGTTAACTTTAGCCTCTTACTTAGTGTTTCTAGTATAAGGGTCTTAGTTTATTATTACTTATTAGTTAGGTTAGTCCTCCTATTTACTATTTCTAGTATAACTATTTCTATCTATAGTTATACACTGCCTAACCTTAGTGTTTACTAGCCTAATTTATCTTACTATATACTAGTTTCTCCTAGGTTTAGAGACACTAGAATTGCTTTTATTAGAGTTAATTTTATTCTCTTTATATTCTCTTTAATCCCTTTTTACTCTAGTAATAGCTTATTAATAGTTACTATTTAAATATTAAATATTTCTTATATTTTTACTATTATAAATACTAATTCTACTATTTTCTTCTTATACTCCTTTTTATTAATTATATCTTATTTTAAAGTATTAAGTTATTTATTAAAATCCACTAATATTCTACCTAAATTAATCTATAGGATCCTCTCCTTCTAATCCTTTAATATCTATACTACCTATATAAACTTCTTTTTTATAGATTTTACTTTCTCTTTTATTAATTCTATTAGATTAGCTATCTTATCTTCTATTTCTTAGGCACTTTTATATACTTTTTTTACTACTCTTTTTACCTCTAAGAGTTCTATCTTAATTCTATTAGCTTATTTTTCTACTTAGTTAATTTAGTCTACTAGGTTATTAATTTTGCTTTATTTATATTATTTATTTTATTATTTATTTTATTAAAATTTAACTAATTTTTACACTAGTGCTCTCTCTATATTAATATAAAGTAAATTAGCTTACCTAATACTAGCTAGTCCCCCCTATAATTATACTATTTACTACACTATATTTATTTATAAATTAGAGGGCTAGTAGATTAGCTCTTAGTAGTAAGGATGCTATGCTATTATATATAGCTATCTAATAACTACGCTTAACTATTATACTATTATAAAAAGCTATAGCTACTTATTTTTATCCTAATTTTTTGCTTAT
>JFGX01000591.1:0-13168 GCA_000729855.1 Epichloe aotearoae | reverse complement strand
TAATTTCTATTCTATATATTACTTCTAGGATATAAAAATTAAATATAGTAGTTTTAGTTATAAAAATAGATAACTAGACTTTAGATATAGGCTTTAGTTCCTATATTCCCTATTTTATATTTAACCTATTTACTATAACTACCCTTTATCTACTAGAATTAATAATATTCCTATATTAAGGTAAATTTAATAACTCTTACCTTTATTATTAAATTTAAGAGGGATTTTTAAATATATATTTGCCCTTTTACTATTATACTTAACCTCTTAAGGTCTTACTATAGCCTTAATTACTTATCCTAGGGTAAGCTATTTTAACCTAGGTATATCTATCTTAGTAGTAGCCTTATCTATTTCTTTTTTAATATTATTAATAAAATAGGTTTTAATAAAGTTAGTCTCTTATACTTTATTCTCTAAAACCTCCCTTTCTTTAGTTATATAATAACTATATTTTTAAAGATAAGTTTTATACTATTATATATTAGAATTATTATTATATACTATAATATATATATACTCCTTCTCTTTATTAGATAGCTTTTTCTAATACTAGAATTACTATAGCTACTAATATTAACCTCTTATCTCTAGTAGTCCTAAGTCCTATAGATATTACCTATCCTACTAGTTCTAAATATTCTTTTATTAGCTTTAGTTAAAACCTAGTTATTCTTCTTAATTCTCTTAGGGCTTATTTTACTAAGGCCTCTAGTTTTATCCTTTAGTAAGTTAGTTTTACTAATATAGCTTTAGTTAGAAAAATCCTAAAGATCTTTAAGTACTCTAATTATTCTATTAATAATATTAGTTCTTTAATAGGAACTATATATTTAATAGCCTATTCTAATTAGCTTATGCTTTATCCTTATTATTATCTAAATTACTACTAGATATTTTAGTATTAAAGTAAACCTTAAGCTTTTCTTTATCTTTTTTACCTTTAGGGTAGCTTTTACTATATAAATAGTTATATAAGTTATATCTTTTATTACTTACTATAGTAATATAAGCTAATCTTATATTATCTTTAGTTAGAACTAGGTATATCTAATATAATCCTAATAAAGCTTAAGATATAGGTATACTAGGAGCTAATAATTAGTTATTTTACTTTTTACCCTTATATACTAGAAAATCTTTAATATAAATTTATAGAAAGAGACCTTATTTAAGATATTCTCCTTTATATATTCTACTTTATTAAGCTATACTATTATATCCTATACTTAAATACTAAATTCCTTTTATATAGTAGTAAACACTATTAATATATTATTAAATATAGTAGTTTATTTACCTATATTAAGATATTATCTATACTATACTATTATATCTCCTTAGAATAGCGTCTAAATCTTTTTCTAAATAATATCTTACTAGCTAGGATTAGTATAATATAGGTAATCTTTAACTACCTAGATCTATAATTTAATATTATAAAAAATAGTTTACTTCCTATTATATATAATAAGGTTATTACTAGCTTCTTCTAGTTTATTATAAGGCTTAAAGTATCTAATATCTATAATCTTCTATATTAAATCTATATTTTATTCTACTATCTCCGCTTACTAACTATACTAATCCTAATCTAGCGCTAGATCTATCCTTCCTTAGTAGCTAGGGTTAGTATACTATCCTTAGTTTAGGTAATATAGTGCTTAATATTATACCTAGTAAGGATTTAGCTACTACTATATAAATCCTTACTAGTACTATAGTAATATAAGTTATACTACTTATCCTAGGTAAGTATCTAAGTAGTTCTTATATTATCCCTAGTTACTTAGTAAATATACTATCCCCTATATAGTATTTTATACTATTAGTATTAAACTTACTAAGGTACTAGTACCTTATAAGTTTCTAAGTTTAGTTACTAATCTAGATACTAGCTAGTCTATTCTAGTTACTACTTTATCTATTATAGCTTACTATATAGCCTATTACTATTCTAATACTCCTTATAATAACCTTATAGTATTATATTTAGTAGGCCTAGTTTAAAATTCCTTTAATTCTAGTATATTTCCTAAGGGTTCTAGTTATAGGTTTTCTAAATTTAACTCTATTAATTAGTTAGGGGGTTTAGTATATTAAGTAGTAGTGTTATTTTTAGGGTAGTTTATAATCCCCTTTTCTTTATTATTTTTATCTTTTTCTATATCTTTCTTAGTCTTAGTAGTTATAGTACTATTTATAGGACTAGTAATACCCTTTACTTACTACTCTAAGGCCTTACTGCTCTCTAATCTAGTAGATTTATTAAGAAATCCTTTAGATTTAGCTTTACTAATATAGATTTTAACTTAATTCTAAGTAAGATATATAGCTTATAAATCTACTAGGTTCTAGTAAATAGATAGTTCTTAATCTCTTAGCTATTCCCTTTTTTTAAGAATTCTATTATTAAATTTATATCTTATAAGGTTATTTAAATCTTCTTACTTACTAGTTCTAATAAGTTTCTATTTTTAATATTTAAAATCTAGGTTTATACTATTAAGTATCTAAAATTAATAAATAAGGTATAGTTTATTTTTAGTAACTAGAAAAGTAAATTTATATTATAAATAGTTAGTTTTAGATATAGGGTTTCTATATCTAGGTTACTAGAGGTATATAATAAAAGAATCTCTAATTACTACTACTTATTATATGCTAGCTCTATATAATATAGGGTTAAATCTATTAGAGAGGCTAATAGATTTAACTAGTTATAAGTTATACTAATTTCACTTATAAAAGCTACTATTAGGTATAATATATAATATTAGAAGTAAGTTAATTCTTCTAACTAGAGTGCTAAATCCGGCCCTATAAACGTCCCTCGTGACTGAGCTTATTCTGCCACGTAACATATATCCTAATTAATATAGGGCTTCCCTTAACTCTTAGGTCCCTATTAATAGCTATATATAGTAGCTTAAGGTCCTTCTCTTTACCTTATAAGTCTCTAATTATAATAGGTACCTTATAGATACTATATTAAGGGACTATAAGGGCCCTTACTACCTTAAGGATAAGTACTATAGCCTTAGCCTTATTAAGCTTATATATTTATATAAACTAAGCACTAATAATATTAATCTTAGCGTAGCTATTAAGATCCGCTACTATTTTAATATCTTTATACTTATAAATAGTAACTAGTGTGTAAAATTAATACCCTATTAGTACCTAGGTATTTAAGGTAAAGGTAAGGGTATTTACTTTTACCTTAGGAAGTTTCCCTAGCCTTCTTACTAGTCTTTCTTTAGTTTATTATAATTATAGAAAAGGTATTTTATACTACTATAGTTATAATACTGCCTCTTATCCTAGGTTTTATTATTATTTAGGTAGGTAACTAGGGTCTTTTCTTTATCCTTATCCTTCTAATCCTTATAGGGCCTATAGCCTTAGGGGGAATTATATCTTAGATATTAGGGAGCTTTATATAGGCCCTTATCTCCTAAGTTACTTAGCTTTTACTTATTCTTTAATATTACCTCCTAGAATTACTAGGCAAGTTATATAACCTTTTCTTAGGTTATTCTAGTAATAGATAAATATAAGTAAATATAGTCCTATAAGTTAGGGAGTAATTTTATAAAGAATATAAGGGTATAGGTCTTTTCTAGAGCTCTTTCTAGGTATTTCTCTAGTAAATCTAAGAAGATACTAAATTTAATAGGGCTCTAACCCTCTTATTACTTAGCATTCTCTAGCTATATAGCTATCTATATATTGCGGTTTATAGCGTCCTTAAGCAGCATAAGTATCTAAGCCTAGAACTTATCCTAGTTATCCTTAGGATAATCCTAGCTATTAGCTAGTTATTCCTTAATATATTAGTTCTATCTTACCTAGTAGTTTATATATATATAGTTAAGTATAAAGAGGATCTTTTAGTTATTATATTAGTATTTCTTCTTTACCCCCCTAAAGGCATAGTTTAGGTTATTTAACTATATCTTATATTTCTATAGATTTATAAGGTATTAAAGATTAGTAATATTCTAGACTTTAATCTCTTAGCTACTAAGACTTAAGGATATACTAGCCTTTTAGCCCCTTTTTACCTATTCTTCTTCTCTATTAAGTTATAATAGGTTAATAAGTTCCTATTCCTATTCTTATAGTTTCTAGAGTTACTTAAGCTAGGTAATTTACTCTCTAACTACTACCTCTTCTTCTCTAGTAATAGAGAGTTTAGTCTTAGTTAAGGTTCCTATAAAATATAGTATACTCTTAGCTATAGTATTACCCTTATTTATCTAGTCCTAGTTACTATATAGTATTACTCTAGTAAATTATATAGTTCTCCTCCCTATATTACTCTTAGGTAGCTAGTAGGAGAAGCTTTAGAATTATAAGAATAAGGGATAGCTAGGTAAGAGGTATAAGGGCACTGTAAAGGGCTTGGGCTTTGCCTAAGCATAAGCCGTACTACACGTAAGGGGGAGGCAGATAGGGGTAGCTAGGGTATAAAAAGGGGGGCTAATATAAGGTAGCTAGGGGGTATAAGGGGCATCGCTAGGGATAGCTTCCTACCCTTTTCTTCTTCCTTTCTTAAGCTTCTTAATATTATACTAATACCTTACTATAGTTACCTAGGGGCTAGTCCTTAATAATTAAGAAGCTTCCTTTAGTTTAAAAAAGAAAGCTACTAAATAATAGAAAAGGGAAATAATAATATAACTAATAGACATACTTTAACTAGAATACTAGCCTAATCTAGGGACTATAACCCCCCTATCTAAGGCTATATTACTACTAAAGGCTTATAATACCTAGTTTAAAATACTTTAACTTATACTAGAATAGTAAGTAAGAGTAATTAAGAACCTATAATAATATATATATATAAACCTAGAGCTAGTAACTTAACTAGCTTTCCTATTAAATACTCCTATAAAGCTAATAGTCCTTAACCTAGACTTTACTATACTACCCTTAGGCCTAGGTTTACTACCCCTAATATTATAAATCTAATAAAAACTAATCCTAATAGGTAATCTATATAATAGTAATAAGATTATATTTACTACCTAGAAGTTCCTAATATAATATAAACTAGAGGTAAATAAGAACTTTATTAGGACCTAAAAGGATTAATAAATATTTATTTACTAGAACCTATTACTTAAGGTCTAGGCCTATATAGCTATATACTTTAAAGTAAGCTACCTTAGTAACTATAACCTAGAGGCCTTTCTTAGCTATTTAGAAACCCTATATATAAACCCTTATAAATAGGAGATAGCCTTAATAGAGCTTAATTAGATAGCATAAGGGGTAGAAGAGGTATTTACTATATTTTTTATTTACTTTAAATAAAAGCTTTTTTTAGTAAGAGAGGCTTATTAAACTAAGGATATTAAGCTAGCTAAGCTATAATATATACTTAATAAATATATAAGGGAGACCTCTATTAGTAAAGGAGTTAGCTAAATAGAGTACTATATAGTAATTACCTAATACTATAGTATAGTAGTAAATATTAAGTCTCTAGCCTTAGAGAAAAAATATTAAAACTAGTATAAGCCCTAGCTAGCCTAGCCTATACCTTAATAGGTAGATTATAAGGGTAATACGCTAATAATAGGGGTATATACTATAATAACCTTATAAAATAAGATAAATAAGAAGAATAAGGGCCCTAAGAAAAATATAAAGTAGCTAAGGGCTAAATAGGTAACTAAAGTAAAGTTAACTAAGTATTACTAGGAAAGATATTACTTATATTATAAATCTAAGGATTACTATATCTAGAAGTATACCTTTCTCTTACCTTACTAACTAAAGGTCTAAATTAATATATATAGAGTAAATATAAATAGTGTAAATAAGGGGGCTATAACTAATACCTTAGAAAATAAGTAGCCCCTAAGTAAAGCCTTATATAAGGGTAAAGGGGCTAGCTAATAGCTATAGATTTAAATAAGTATAGCTAGTATATAAATATAGATAAGAATATAGAATAATATATAGACTAATTACCTTTCTTAATCCTAATACTCTTTAATATATATTTTTATATTAATATCTAGATTAATTATAGCTATAATTACTATAGTACTATAAGTAAATTAGTAGTAAGGTAGCTTAGCCTAGAGCTTATATAACTACTAAAATATAGGTAAGTTTATACTATAGTAGAAATAAAGAGAAAAGGGATATAATAAAGGGAAGACTCCTTCTTTATTACCTATATAGTATATACTTAAATTAATATTAATAGCTAGGAGTTATTAGTGTATTTATATATTATCCTAGGCCTTACCTAAGATATAATATTTAGAATACTATAGCTAGAATACTATAAGGTAGTAATTTATATAGTAAAATAGTAGCTAGTTATTAGGGTAATAGAGGGCTTTTATATATTAGAGGCTACTAAGTATAAGGAGAACCCCTAGTATAAGGGATTATTAGATTCTTATATACTATAAAGGTATAATAGGTATAATAAATAAAGGATACTATAATAAGGTTTATTACTATAAGCCTTAAGAAAATAATAATAATACTATAGATTATAGTGCCTAAAATAATACTAAATAGTCTAAATATAGCTATAGTACTAGAGAAATTAGCAAACTTTATAGACCTTTTTAATAAGGCTAAGGCTAATAGCTTACCTCCCTATAGGGGTTCTCTTAATTACTATATATAGTTATATAAGAACTTAGATAAGTCCTAACTAGCACTCCTATAGGGGCTATTATATAATATACTAAGGGACTAGCTCTTAGAGATTTAGTACTAGATTATAGACTTTATAAATAAAGAATAGATTTATACTAGCTTCTTATTAGCTATAGCTTTAGTTTTTCTTATTAAAAAATTAAATAGAGAATAGTATTTTTATATAAACTATTATATACTTAATAAGATAATAGTATAGAATTATTACTTACTCCTATTAATTAAGGAAACCCTATACTCCCTCTCCTAGGTATACTAGTTTATAAAGGTAAATATTTATATAATATTTTATAAACTATAGATAGCTAAGAGTAAGGAGTACCTTATAGCCTTTTATATAAGGTTTAGGTTATTTAAATAGCTAGTTTACCTATTTAGCCTAGCTAGTATACTAGTAATTTTCTAATACTATATTAATAAATCCTTAGGGGATATATTAGGAGATTTTATAATAGTATATCTTAATAATATCTTAGTTTATTTAGGGGGGTTAAGGAAGGACTATATAGTAAAGGTTTAACTTATACTAAGGCACTTAAGGGCTATAGGGTTATACCTTAACCTTAATAAGTCTATATTTACTATAAAGGAGGTTTAATACCTAGGGTATATTATTATAGTAGGCTATTTAATCTATCCTAATCTAGTAAAGGTAGTAGCTATAAGAGAATAAGTAATACTTATAAAACTATAGGGGGTTTAAAGCTTTTTAAGGTTTATAAACTTTTACTATAATTTTATTAGAAACTTTTTAGAATTAGTAGTATTACTTATATAACTTACTAAAAAGAATACCTTTTTTTATTAGGAACTAGAGAAGAATAATACTTTTAAGAGGTTAAAAAATACTTTTATTATATACCTAGTCCTAGTATAATAAGACCTAAACTATCCTATAGTAGTAAAGGCTAACTACTTAGGCATAGCCCTTAGTAAGTGCCTTTTATAATAGGGACTTAATAATATAATATACCTAGTTACTTACTACTTTACTAGCCTTATAGCTTTATAAAAAAACTATATAATTTATAATAAAAAACTATTAGCTATTATTTTATACTTAAAGATATAGTTAGTAAAGTTATAGGGTATTTCCTATCTATTTATTATTTATATAAACTATAAGAACCTAGAGTACTTTATAATCCTAAGGTTAATATTAGAATAGTAAGCCTAATAGGTAAATATACTTACGCTATTTAATTTTTATTTATACTATAGGCCTAGTATATAGGCTTAATAACTAGATACTTTATCTTAAAGGGAATAAGATTAATAAGAAGTAACTTTTAGAATAGGATAGGTCTTATAACCCCTTACTATTATATAGCTATTACTATTACTAGAAGTATACTAAGATAAGTCTAATATAAAGCTACACTAGTTATATATACCCTTACTACTAGTAAGGGAGGCTTTCTTTACTAATAAGTACCTCTAGGCTCTCTAAGACTAAGCTATTATATTAGATTCTATATATAGTATTTAACTAAGGGCTATTTAGAAAAGCACCTAGAGGTTTCCCCTAGGGGTAATAATAAGAGAGTAAGTAATAAACTACTTTATAAGTACTTATAAAGTACTTTAATTTTAAGGGTATATATAAGTCCTAGCTTAAGAGCCCTTTATAATAACCCTTATATAATAATACTATAACTTACTAGTAGTAAGATACCTAGGCTATAATACTATATTCTAGATATTATAGTAATAGTTTTATTAGAATAGAATATTATAGGATATTACTAGGTTTATTTATAATTACTACTATATTAGTAGTTATAAAAGCTATTAATAGTACTAGGGCTTACTAAAGCCCTTACTAATTCCTAACTAGTTTTAGTTATAAATCTCTATTAACTTTATAATAAACTTACTAATATTATCTCTAGAGAGGCTATAGTACCTTATAGTAATTATAAATAAACTCTTAAAGTTTATATAGTTAAAGGCTATAATCTTTATTAAGGCTAAGGAGTATATAAAATAATTTAAGATAATCTAGTAAAGATTTAAAGGGTTTCCTTAGTTTATTATTATAGATTAAGGATTAGACTAGTTAAGGAAGTTCTAGATAATATTATACTCCTTAGTAAGGATTAACTAGTTACTTTCTATATTATATTACCCCTAGACTAATAGTAATATAGAATAAGTAAACTAAGAAGTATAAGTAATTCTATATATAATAATCTCTTTCTTATAGTATAACTAGCCTAAATACCTTATTACTTACTAACTTATAATAAATAATAAGACCTCTTTAGTTACTAGGGTAAGCCTAAATAAATTACTTTATAGTTATAACCTAAAGCCTATCTAGTCCTAGCCTAACTATTTTACCTTTATAACTATACTAAAGGGTAAAGCTATTTAATTCCTAAGTTACCTCTAAGAGAGTACTCTCTTAGCTTAGGCTATAATAGCTTATATATAGTAATAATAATAGAATACTATATTAGTATTAAGATACCTAGTAAAATATTTCTAGGTTAGGAATAAAGTATAATTATTACTTAAAAATATTAAAATAAACTATTCTTTAAGGAAACTTAACTAGGTAATTACTAAGTATATAGTTATAGAAATACTATTTTTACTTATAGTTTAGTTAAATATACTAAAGGGTATTTATCTAGTTTTTTATATTAACCTTATTAAAAGGGTAGTAAAGGATTTACTTCTAAGCTAAAAACTATAAAACTTATACCTAAGTCTAGAATAAGTCTTAGTAAAGGATAATAATAAACTTATTAAGGAATATTAAGTAAAATAAATCTTAGTAGCTTAGAATACACTAGAATAAAGTAGGAGATAAAATATCTTAGTTAAGTAAGTAAAGTACTTATAATTAATATAAGAATTATTAGAGAGTATAAATAAGATAAAAGCTCTTAATAAATTTAAGGTAAAATAGGGTAATATATAAGTTAATAATAAACTAAATTAAATTTAGAAAACTTATTTACTTATAAAGACTTTTACTAGTACCTAAGGCATAAATATACTACTACTTACTATTACTTAGGTATTATTACTATTTACTATATTATAAATATTACTTAGTTCCCTAGAGAAACTTAGGTTAATAGGCTTCTCCTTTACTTAAGGGCTAGTTAATACTAACCTATATATAGGAGGTATATAGGTAAATATATATAGTAGTTAGAGCTACTTACTATAAGTACTACCTAGGTTCTAAATAGTATAATTAAGAGGTATAAAATAAGTATATATAAAAAAGACACTAGCTAGAGATATACTTAGAGAGCTATAAGGAGAGGGACTACTAGTCCTAGCTAGGGGCTAGCTAGCTTTAGAGAAATAAGGAATATATTTATAAGTAAGACTTACTTTAAAAGTAAGTTAGAAGTACTATTAATAATAATAAGAAAGTAAGTTATTACTTACTTTAATATATTAAAGATAGTACTAGTTATTACTATAATAGTAAGAAAAAAGTATATAAAGAAAGGCTATAAATTACTTATAGAATTCCTTATATATAGTAATTAAGCTACTAATTACTTACTAATTTTACTAGAATAAAACACTAGTAACTTACTATATAGAATTCCCTATACTATAGCTAGCTAAGGAACTAGTACTAATATATAAAGTAATATTAAGGCTAGTTATATTTATAGTAAGTAAGTTTATAAATAAAAAAAGCCTAAGGGCTAAATAAACTAGTGCTAGATTAAATTAAGCCTAGTTTAGTAAAGTAGTTTACTAGCTTATAAGGTAATAAAACTTCTAGGATAGGATAGGTATTTTCTTCTTAGTATTTAATATCTTTAAAACACTAGAAATAAGGATATAAGTACTTATAGTAATTTTAGCTTTAAGGTTCTTAAGGGTATATTAAAGTTAGGGGTTAGTAAAAAGAAGCCTAGTTAACTAAATATAAGTAATATAATTTTACTAATAAGAAGAATAAGACTTCTTACTTTTAAGGGGGTAATAGTTTAAAATACTAGTAGTAAGGGATTATTTAATATATAGCCTATATAGGCGCTAAACTAATATAGGAGTAGTATATTACTTATTATTAAAGTCCCCTTTTATAAGGAACTTACTAATAAAATAGGCTAAGGGTATTATAAGCTTAGTTAGGGGAGTAGAAGGCATAAGTAAATTATAAGGTATATTTAATAAGTAAATAATTAGTAGTAGGATAAGATTAATATAATAAATTAAGAAAGTATAATAGGATTATAATATTTAGAGAATATATTATATAAAGGAAGGTAAAGCTATATAAGGGAAATAAGTAAGATATTTATATAGGGAATTTACACCTATATTAGGTAAGTTATAGATAGGTAAGGGTAAGGTAGTTATTATTATAATAAATAGAGGCTAGTAGGGCAGATATATTACGTATATTACTAAATAATAGGTAAGGGTAAGGCTAATATTATTATAATAATAAAGAGAGGCTAGGTAAAATATATATTATAGACTTATAAAAATAAGGGGGATTAGCTAGGACATATTATACACACTACTAAATAATAGGTAAGGGGCAAGGCTAATAATATTATAATAATAAAGAAAGGCTAGGTAGAAAATAGGTAGGAAACCTATTAGGAGGAATAAGGGGAAGACCTATAGTTAATAGGTAAGTAAGGGTATATATAAAGGGCTTAGGCTTTACCTAAGCATAAGCTATACTATATATAAGGGGGAGGTAAATAGGGGTAGCTAAGGTATAAAAAGGGGGGCTAATATAAGGTAGCTAGGGGGTATAAGGGGCACTGCTAGGGATAGCTTCCTACCCTTTTCTTCTTCCTTTCTTAAGCTTCTTAATATTATACTAACACCCTACCGCAGTTGCCTAGGGGCTAGTCCTTAACAGGCACTTATATATTAACTAAAGCTTACTAGGTCTAAGTGTATTATATATATAAGTCACTAGCTTATAGCTAGTGGCTTACTAGTGTTACGTGGACCTAGCCCTAGGACATGGTGTGGCCGTTAGGTAGTGCGCTGGTGTTGTGAGTGGGCCTCACAATAAAGCTAGAATAAAGAGTAAGGAGGTAATGCCTTAGGGTATTAAGGAATATAGTAGCCTTAGTGCCCTTAGTAAAGGAAAAGAAAAAGCCTATAAGGAAGTAAAGGTAGCTAGGGAAGATAAGCTACTAGTAAACCTAGTATTAAAGAAGGTAGTATAGGTAAAGGTAATAAAAGAAGAGAAAGAAAAGGCTTTAGTAAAGAAAAAGTAAGGAAAGCTAAGGAAAGCCCTTATAGTCTAATTCTATATTAATAAAGATATAGTATTAAATACTAAGGCTAATAAAGCTAAATATTATAGCCTTAGTAAGGTAAATCTTAAGAATTACTTTATATTAATTAATAAAGACTAAGAGAAGGCTTTAATTAAAAAGCTTATAGCTAGAGAAATACTAAATATAGTATTCCTTATAGTAAAGAAAGAGGCTAATTAAAACCTTACTCTTTAACTTTACTAAGAGAGAAAGATTATAACTCTAAGGAAGCCCTTTAAGTAGTCTAATAAGGCTAAGATTAATGCCTTTTAAGCCATAATATATTTAAATTTATAATATTTAACCTAGTAAAGTATAAAGGCTATAGGATCTTTAATTCCTATATAGTAAGAGAAATTAAGGATAAAGGAATAGAATTACCTTATAAGAAGTTATACCTTATAGTATAAGGCTATAATAATAAAGGAAAAGAGGCTATATTAACTTAATTACTAATAATATAGTAAGTAAGCTAATAGCTAATTATAGCCCTTACTTTATTATTAAGGGGAAAAGGTATTTATATTTAGATCTAGGATATTATATAGGCTTATATTTAATTATAAATAAAGCTAAATAGACTTATTATTATAAGACTACTAAAATAGATTACTTACCTCTTTCTAGAAAGTATAGTAATACTAGTAATTAAGCCTCTTTATAGAATTATAAAGGTAAGAACTTACTAGTAAGTAACTTACTTTTATTATTATAGGGATAAGCTTAATATAATAACCTTAACTTATAACCCTTACTTACTTATTATAGCTCTAAGTAATAAGAATCTCTTTAGTATTATAAGAATATAAATAGATAATACTTTAGGACTTAGTAATAATAATTTCTTTAGAAAAGAAGAAAAAAAGCTTTAGAAAGCTAATTTTATAGTAAAAGAAAAATAGTAATTAATAACTAGGAATCCCCTTATTTTTAATAGCTATATCTTAATATAAAATACTAATAACTTATTAACTCTAACCTAAAAGGGCTAAAGTTAGAAAATTAAGGAAGTTAATCCTTAATTACTAGTAGTAAAGTAAGAATATATAGAATAATAAGCCTAAGGAAGTTATATTATAACTATATACTAACTAAAGGTATCTTATAACCTTTCTATTACTATATAATACTAAGAACCCTTTATTAATAATATTAAATATCTTAATAAGTGCCTTAAGTAGTAGATTAAGAATTAATAGTAA
>JFGX01000590.1:0-13161 GCA_000729855.1 Epichloe aotearoae | reverse complement strand
TAAGCTAATTTACTTTATATTAATATAGAGAGAGCACTAGTGTAAAAATTAGTTAAATTTTAATAGAATAAAGAATAATATAAATAATATAAATAAAGTAAAATTAATAACCTAGTAGACTAAATTAACTAAGTAAAAAAATAAGCTAATAGAATTAAGATAAAACTCTTAGAGATAGAAAGAGTAGTAAAAGAAGTATATAAAAGTACCTAAGAAATAGAAGAGAAAATAGCTAACCTAATAGAATTAATAAAAGAGAAAGTAAAATCTATAAAAAAGAAGTTTATATAAGTAGTATAAATATTAAAGGATTAGAAGGAGAGGATCCTATAGATTAATTTAGGTAAAATATTAGTAGATTTTAATAAATAACTTAATACTTTAAAATAAGATATAATTAATAAAAAGGAGCATAAGAAAAAGATAGTAGAATTAGTATTTATAATAGTAAAAATATAAGAAATATTTAATATTTAGATAGTAATTATTAATAAGCTATTACTAGAGTAAAAGGGGATTAGAGAAGATATAAAGAGAATAAAATTAACTCTAATAAAGGTAATTCTAGTGTCTCTAAACCTAGGAGAAACTAGTATATAGTAAGGTAAATTAGGCTAGTAAATACTAAGGTTAGGTAATATATAACTATAGATAGAAATAGTTACGCTAGAAATAGTAAATAGGAGAACTAACCTAACTAATAAGCAATAATAGACTAAGACCCTTACACTAGAAATGCTAAGTAAGAGGCTAAAGTTAACTAAAAGGCTAGGATTAAAGCTAAGAGAGACTTAAGTAGTTTTATAATAGCTAATACTAAAAACACTAATACTATAGTAATTAACTAGGATATTACTAATAATATTAGGAAAATAAATAGAGATAGTAATAGAATAAATAGAAATAGTATTACTAGTAATTAGTAAGGTAGTAAAGAAAAGAATAGAAAAGGGAGATAAATTTACTAGGTTATTAGATTAAAATAAAGAATTTAGATAAGGATTAGAATAGTATTAGAAAGGGTAGTTAGAGAATAGAATATAATAGGTAAGGGAAGGAAATAGGTAAAACTAGTAAGAAAGGACTATAAAATATAGTAAAAGAAGTAATTAGCTAAGTTATTAATATAGAATTATATTTTATAGAAGGTATATAGTGTTACGTGCTAGAATACGCTTTATAGGGCTTGATATCGCTACAATCATTCAACTATGGTTGTAGCTGACCTTTTAGTCTAGTGGGTTAAGCACTAGATTATAGGCCTAAAAATTCCGTAACATACTTGTTACGTGGCAGAATGAGCTCAGTCACGAGGGACGTTTATAGGGCCGGATTCGGCACTCCAGTTAGAAGAATCAACTTACTTCTGACATCACATATCATACCTAATAGTAGCTTTTACAAGTGAAATTAGTATAACTTATAACTAGTTAAATCCATTAGCCCCTCTAACGGATTTAACCCTATATCGTGTAGAGCTAGCACGTAATAAGTGGTAGCAATTAGAGATTCTTTTATTACGCACCTCTGGTAACCTAGATATAGAAACCCTATATCTAAAACTAACTATTTACAACATAAATTTGCTTTTCTAGTTACTAAAAACAAACTACATCTTGTTTATTAATTTTAGATATTTAATAGCGTAAACCTAGATTTTAGATATTAAAAATAGAAACTCGTTAGAACTAGCGAATAAGAAGACTTAAATAACCTTATAAGATATAAATTTAATAATAGAATTCTTAAGAAGAGGGAATAGCTAAGAGATTAAGAACTGCCTATTTACTAGAACCTAGTAGATTTATAAGCTATATATCTTGCTTAGAATTAAGTTAAAATCTATATTAGTAAAGCTAAATCTAAAGGATTTCTTAATAAATCTACTAGATTAGAGGGCAGCAAGGCCTTAGAGCAGTAAGTAAAGGGCATCACTAGTCCTATAAATAGTACTATAACTACTAAGACTAAGAAAGATATAGAGAAGGATAAAAATAATAAAGGAAAGGGAATTATAAACTACCCTAAAAATAACACCACTACTTAATATACTAAACCCCCTAACTAATTAATAGAGTTAAATTTAGAAGACCTATAACCAGGACCCTTAGGAAACGTGCTAGAATTAAAGGAATTTTAAACTAGGCCTACTAAACACAACACTATAAGGTTATTACAGGGAGTATTAGAACAGTAATAGGCTATATAGTAAGCTATAATAGACAAAGTGGTGACTAGAATAGACTAGCTAGCATCTAGATTAGTAACTAAACTTAGAAACTTGTAAGGTACTAGTACCTTAGTAGGTTTAACACTAATAGTATAAAACACTATATAGGGGATAATATATCCACTAAGTAACCAGGGACAATATAAGAGCCACTTAGATACCCACCTAGGACAAGTAGCATAACCTACACCGCTGTAGTACTAGCAAGGATTTACATAGTAGTAGCTAAATCCTTACTAGGTGCAGCATTAAGCACTATATTACCTAGACTAAGGATAGTATACTAACCCTAGCTACTAAGGAAGGATAGATCTAGCGCTAGATTAGGATTAGTATAGTTAGTAAGCGGAGATAGTAGAATAAAATATAGATTTAACATAGAAGATTATAGATATTAGATACTTTAAGCCTTATAATAAACCAGAAGAAGCTAGCAATAACCTTATTATATATAATAGGAAGCAGACTATTTTCTATAATATTAAATTATAGATCTAGGCAGTTAAAGATCACCTATATTATGCTAATCCTAGCTAGCAAGATATTATTTAGAAAAAGATTTAGACACTATTCTAAGGAGACGTAATAGTATAGTATAGATAATATCTTAATATAGGCAAATAAACTGCCATATTTAATAATATATTAACAGTGTTCGCTACTATACAAAAGGAATTTAGTATTTAAGTATAGGATATAATAGCGTAGCTTAATAAAGTAGAATATATAAAGGAGGATATCTTAAATAAGGTCTTTTTCTATGAATTCGCATTAAAGATTTTCTAGTATATAAGGGCAAATAGCAAAACAACTAATTATTAGCTCCTAGTGCGCCTATATCTTAAGCTTTATCTAGGATTACATTAGATATACCTAGTTCTAACTAAAGACAACATAAGATTAGCCTATATTACTATAGTAGATAATAAAAGACATAACCTATATAACTATTTATATAGTAAAAGCTACCCTAAAGGTAAAAAGGGTAAAGAAAAGCTTAAGGTCCACTTTAATACTAAAATATCTAGTAGTAATTTAGAGGATAATAAGGATAAAGCATAAGCTAATTAGAATAGGCTATTAAACGCATAGTTCCTATTAGAGAACTAATATTACTAATAGGATAATTAGAGTACTTAAAGACCTTTAGGATTTTTCTAACTAAAGCTATATTAGTAAAACTAACATACTAAGGATAAAACCAGAGGCCCTAGTGGAATAAGCCCTAAGAGAATTAAGAAGAATAACTAGGTTTTAACTAAAGCTAATAAGAGAATATTTAGAACTAGCAGGATAGGTAATATCTATAGGACTTAGGACCACTGGAGATAAGAGGTTAATATTAGTAGCTATAGTAATTCTAGTGTTAGGAAAAGCTATCTAATAAAGAGAAGGAGTATGCACATATTATAGTATATAATAATAATTCTAACATATAATAGCATAAAACTTATCTTTAGGAATATAATTATTATATAACTAAAGAAGGGGAGGTTCTAGAGAATAGAGCATAAGAGACTAACTTTATTAAAACCTATTTTATTAATAATATTAAAAAAGAAATAGATAAGGCTACCACTAAGATAGATATACCTAGGTTAAAATAGCTTGCCCTAGGATAAGTAATTAAGGCTATAGCAAGACCTTAAGAGGTTAAGTATAATAGTAAAAGGGCGAATATATATTTAAAAATCCCTCTTAAATTTAATAATAAAGGCAAGAGTTATTAGATTTGCCTTAATATAAGAATATTATTAATTCTAGCAGATAAAAGGTAGTTATAGTAGAATAGGTTAAATATAAAATAGGGAACATAGGAACTAAAGCCTATATCTAGAGTCTAGTTATCCTTTTTTATAACTAAAACCGCTACATTTAATTTTTATATCCCAGGAGTAGTGTGCGGAATGGAAATTACTAGATACTTTATAGTTATAGCGGATATAATGCTAAATCTAGGCCCTAAACTATTACTTAGAACAAATTTTCTTTACAAATACGGAGCAAAAATCAATTTTATACGCCCTAAGGTGGTTTTTAGGTTAGTCTATAGTATAGCAGTACAAGTAGAAATATTCTAACTAATAAACAAGGTTCCACATTAGTAGGTAATTACTACCTATACAGTAATAATTCCACTAAAAGCATAGTTATATATACTAATTACTTAGAAAATAGCGCAGGAAAATCAGGAAATAAGCGTGTATTATATAGAGTTATGTTTAAAGTATTTTCCTAATATACTAATTAGCAGATCTAGCTAGGGATAGATAGTTACCTATAACTTAACTAACAAAACCATTACCATTAGTAAACACTAGAAGGTTATATAGCTAATAGTAACTAGTGAGGTTAATACTAACTATCTAGTTAATAATCCTTTTGTATATTATACTTATTTTAGCAAGGATATTATAGAGAAAGTAGAAGGCGAAAATAAGGCTAATAACAAATCTAATAAGAAAGGAGATAGTTTTAGTCTAAAGAGGGTTAACATAGGAGTACTATTATATAGGATCTTATGCCTAGAAGATATTCTATATATAACTAATAAATTTAGAGTATAAGTTACTAATATTAATTATAAGGCTATAAATAAATTTATCTAGCTAACTAATAAATATAATATTTATTATAATAAAGGTATTATTCCTATGCCTAAGGACTAGAAAATAAGGATTAATCTTATTAAAGGATAGCAACATTAAACAAGGCTAATTAGGCCTTATAGATTAGGGGGGCAGAATACGAACAAACTTAATAAAGTATATAATAAACTCTATATAAAAGGGAAGATATTATATTTAGACAAGCTAGTAGCTATAGCGTGCCTAGTGTTTATAGTGTAGCAAGAAACTAGCTAGGAAAGGAAAGGAAGAGTTATAATTAATATAAGACCACTTAATAACGTAGTAATACTAGATATATACCCTCTACCAGACTAAAGCAATATTATAGATAACACCTATAGCAAGAAGGTTTTCTCTCTCTTTAATAGAATAGGATTCTTCCACTAGTTACTAGTTAGAAAGGACTATTAAGCCTATATAGTGGTTATTTTAAATTAAGGTCTTAAGGCATTAAATGTGGTATTAATAGGTTTTAAAAACTCCCCTGCTTTTACCTAAAGGTTTATAGACTAACTTTTCTAGAAGTATAAGCATTTTATTTAAGTCTATATTAATAATATAATTATGTTTTTAGATAGTATTAAGGAGCATTTAGAACACCTTAGTATTATGCTTAAAATCCTTAAAGAAAATAGGATAATAATTATAGTAAAGAAGTCTTTTATTAGTTACCCTACTATTTAATTATTAGGTTTTATTATTAATAGTAATGGAATTATTAACACTAATAATAGACTTAAAGCCTTTTAAAAGATAGTTTTTCTAAGCAATTTAGTAAGTCTTAAAACTTTTATTAGAATAGCTGGTTTCCTTTATAACAGAATCCTGTGGTTTAACATATAGATCTAACTATTATAGGAATAGAAAATAGTGTTATTAAGAGAGTTTTATAAGAAAGATAAGAAAATTACTAGTATCTTAAAACTAGTATAAAAAAAGAAGGTATAGTAAAAGATATTTTTACCTATAAAAGATAAGGAAAAGGCTTTTAAAGATATTAAGGTATTCCTGAGTAAGAAATAAACTTTATAGTATTATAATCTAAAAAAACCTCTATTTCTTAAAATTAACGCTTATAAGGAAGGATTTAGTTTATACGCTTTCTAATTATAAGAAGAATAGGATAGTTAAAGCATTCCTAGAAAGGACATTAAGAATAACTAAATATAGCTAATCCTATTCCTTTTAAAAGCAATATTAAGTATTAAGAAGTAATATAGTTTAACTAAAGTAGAAGTAGCTATAATTATATAGAGCATTAGGAAGCTCTAAAAAATAGTTTAATCTAATAACGCGGTGGTTAATATTTTAACTAACCATTCCCTAGCTAAGGGCATTATTAAGCATACCTTATTATTAATAATAGATCTAGATAAGGCTAACCTAAAACTAGTAAAAGTTATAAATTATTTATTATAATTTAATTTAAAGGTAACGTATATACCTAGAATATTAAATATTATACTAGATACACTCTCTAGATTACTAGTAGAAGTTACCTACAGGGAGGCGGCGCGGAAGAGCTAATATAATAAGTTAGATATAAGCGCTTATTTTGTAAATAAGGAATACATTGTAAAGGCGATTATAGACAACGACCTTAAGGCCAAAATTATCTTAGGATATTAGTCTAATTAGAAATTTAGTTAAATTATTATAGCTATAAAAGCCTACTAAGAAAAGCAAGCAGCAAGAAACATTAGAGTTAGACTAAAGATCCCTTTATTTAGATAGGATTTACATAAGGATAGTCTATTATACTACCATAGCGGAGATAGATTTTTCTAACTCTGCATTCTAATAATAGAGGTTAAATCTATCCTGCAGCTAGTACACGACGACTAACATCATTTTGGAATTACTAGGATAGCAGCAGAGCTATAATTGGTTTATTTCCTACGTATAAGCTAATAAATTCGCGATTATATAGCCTATTACGTAGTGTGTTAAGAAAACGCAATTAATTGCTTAAAACCACTAGGGGAGCTACAACTATTATAGCTAAAGCTAACGCCTTTTTACACAATTTTACTTAATTTTATTATAGATATACTAGAAGTGCTAGCGGTAAATATAATATAGTAGATAGAAGGATACGCTACCTATAATTCATTATACCTAGTGAATTACCTATTTAGCAAAAGGACACTTCTAATACTAGGATACACTATATATCCGGCGGAAATCTAGGCGGAATTACTCCTTCGCGCTCTGTATATTATAGACTAGGGATTACTAAGATAAATTATTAGTAATAGAGACCTAAGATTTATATCTAATATATAGAAAGAAATATTTAGGTATATAGGAGTTAAACTCCTTATAGGCATAGCATACTACCCTTAGATAGATAGAATAGCGGAAAGGAAAAACCAGATAGTAATAATCACAATACAATACCACATAGTAACTAACCTAGATATAATGTGGATATTACTATTACTAGCGCTATAATATTAGCTAAATAACACTATAGCAATAGGCATAGGGCAGGCTCCTAATAAACTATTATATAGTTTCTACCTATTAAGTGTTATTAATTTACTTTCCCTAAATAATATAACTAACACTAGAGCTAGCGTAAATAACATTATAGTATTATAGAAGTTATACTAGCATAAGGCCTAACTAGCAATCACAATAGCAGCTACGCTCACTAAAATTCAGTATAATAACTATTACAAACCAGTTAATATTAATAAAGGAGATATAGTGTATCTATAACTACATAAGGGATATAAATTACCTAGTAAACCTAAGAAGAAATAGTTACTATAGAAGGTAAGGCTATATAAAGTATTAGAAAAAGTAAACCCTCTAGTATATTAATTAGATTTTCCCCTAAATTTATAAGTCTATCTAGTAGTATTATTAGCATAGATATAGAAGCTAGCGTAAGGGAAAGACCTGTTTAAAAGGGAAGAACC
Organism: Epichloe aotearoae; assembly: GCA_000729855.1. Classification (NCBI taxonomy): domain Eukaryota; kingdom Fungi; phylum Ascomycota; class Sordariomycetes; order Hypocreales; family Clavicipitaceae; genus Epichloe; species Epichloe aotearoae. The sequence continues at coordinate 5,374 of JFGX01000590.1, read as the reverse complement.
AGCCCCGCCACTAATTACATTTAATAATTCAGAGGAAGCGGACTATTAGGAAATTAAAAGAATCTATAATTATTATATTAAGATCCTTAAGCAAACTAAAACTATAAGAGTGGAATTTCTTATTAGATAGAAGGGCTACACTACTAAAGATAACTAATAGATAGTAGAGAATAAAATAAGAATAAACGTGTCTAAGATAGTAGAAGATTACCTTAAGAAGAATCTAATTAATTAGGCAAAGGAGTATATAAAGAAAGGCCTTAAACCCCCTATAGAATAATAATAGTAAGAGCAGAGGTATAATAATAAGAAAGTGAATTTATTAGGTTAGTACAAAACCATTAGACCCTCTCACATATATTATTTATTACGCCCACTAAGGGTAACCCACCTTACTTACACCTTATAACCCTCCCTAACACACTAATAAACCTAGCGTAGTTAAATTTAGCACCTATATATATAATTTTATTTAGACCTCACATTTTGCTCTATAGCTAGGATAGTTAAATCTAATAATAAAAGTAATAAAGTATTTCGCTAGCTATATAATATAGAGCGGCATTACCTATAAGAGATAAGGAAGTATAATAATTATAAGAAGTACTATATAAAATTTAATAACCTTACTCTAGAAGTTAAATATATAGCTTACTTATTTTATACTAATCTATATTATTACCTAAGCATAAGACTAGACCTTATTATATTTAATAATAAGTTAGACATAAGTAACTAAATAATTTACAAGTAAATACTAGCAGCATATCTATATATTTAGGTACTAGCCTTAATATAATAAAATTAATTAATAGGGAGTATTACTTTTACTAATTTAGTATAGTAATAAGCTAGTACTAATAAGGAGAGAGCTAAATATAGGGAGTAGGGTAATAACCTCTTAATTAAATTAGGTATAGCAAGCTATCTTAAAGGCTAGAAGCTTTCTAAACACTATTTACGCCTAGCATTAGAGCAAGATCCATTACTAAGATATATAAATCTAATACAGCGGGTTACACATCTACAATAAGAATAGTACGAAGGAGAATTAAGAATAATATAAGATAAATTAGACACACTATTATAGTGGGCTGCAGAGGGTAGCAAAGATATTAATACAGCCGCCACAGTTATTAAGAAAATAGTTAAAACCAAGGTAGAAGCTGAAAGAGACAGTAGCGAAGGTGAAGGCGGCGAAGGTGAAGGCGGCGAAGGTGATAACATTAACGACAAACTAGAAGAATTATAGAATCTAGAAGCGGAAAGCCAGAAACATAACTAAGCAATGCAATAATTAATATAAGAAAACATTAAAAGGGCTAAAAGACAAAAGTAGCTATAAGAAAGGGAAGCAGTCTAAGGAAATAACAAATCTAGTAACACACTAGGTAAAGAGAATAGTAGTGTAGAGGAGACTAAGAATCAAGATAATAATAAAAGTAGTAATATAATAAATAAAGAAGATGATAGTGTAGTAAGATTTAATCTTACCTAAGTAAGTAGTAAATCCCCTAAACCAGAATTTAAACCTAAGAGTAATAAGGAGACTAAACTTACGGAAACTAAATTTAAAGATAGAGGTTTTAAAAGTAAAGGTAAGGATAAAGTTAATAATATGCTAGCTAAATACCTTATTAGGCCATTATAGGTGTATAAATAGATTACAGAGCTTAATTTTAAGCTATTATTTATTAGATTTAGAAACCCCGGTTCTAGAATAGATGCCTTAAAGCTAATGCTAAAGATTAGGGTAGCGGCATGTAAAAGAGTAATAGAAGAATTTAACGCGGAATATAAAGGGAAAAGCATTAAGGGGATTAATTTTAGCAGATTTAGACACACTACATTAGGTTATAAGGCTAAAAGGTAGGATATTTAATATGCAATATAGGCCTGCGCATATAAATTCGCGCTTAACAGTGCCATAATAGTATTAGATAGTCTAGAGGTAGATTTAAAGGATACGCATTTTACATTATAGTAAAACGTAGTTATCTAAATTTTCACTATATTTAAGGAATAGAAAGCTATATTAAGCGCGAGATAAGTAGCCATAAGGTAGGCAGGGAAACCCATAAACTACATCACAGTAAATCTAATAGAATATAGAGCAATAAGACAAGTAAAAAATTAGGTAAAAACAGCAGCTATAGCCTTCTATAATAGTGTAATAGTTAAGCACAGTTATTAGATAGCTATATATAATAGCATAGTATCCCTGTCACTAAGAGCCAATCTATTAGCCCTCTAATTTGTAGATAAATATAGCGTGGTAAATAGCATAATTACGGGGGGACTAGCTAGCATTAGGTAAGCTAATTTGCTTTATATTAACATAGAGAGAGCACTAGTGTAAAAATTAGTTAAATTTTAATAAAATAAATAATAAAATAAATAATATAAATAAAGCAAAATTAATAACCTAGCAGACTAAATTAACTAAGTAGAAAAATAAGCTAATAGAATTAAGATAGAACTCTTAGAGGTAGAAAGAGTAGTAAAAGAAGCGTATAAAAGTGCCTAAGAAATAGAAGAGAAGATAGCTAACCTAATAGAATTAATAAAAAAGGAAGCAGAATCTATAAAAAAGAAGTTTATATAGGTAGTATAGATATTAAAGGATTAGAAGGAGAGGATCCTATAGATTAATTTAGGCAGAATATTAGTGGATTTTAATAAATAACTTAATATTTTAAAATAAGATATAATTAATAAAAAGGAGCATAAGAAGAAGATAGTAAAATTAGTATTTATAATAGCGAAAATGCAAGAAATATTTAATATTTAGATAGTAACTATTAATAAGCTATTACTAGAGTAGAAGGGGATTAGAGAGGATATAAAGAGGGTAAAATTAACTCTAATAAAGGTAATTCTAGTGCCTCTAAACCTAGGAGAAACTAGCATATAGTAAGGTAAATTAGGCTAGTAAACGCTAAGGTTAGGTAGTGTATAACTATAGATAGAAACAGTTACGCTAGAAATAGCAAACAGGAGGACTAACCTAACTAATAAGTAATAATAGACTAAGACCCCTACGCTAGAAACGCTAAGTAAGAGGCTAAAGTTAACTAAAAAGCTAGGATTAAAGCTAAGAGGGACTTAAGCGGTTTTACAATAGCTAACGCTAAAAACACTAACACTATAGCAATTAACTAGGATATTACTAATAATATTAGGAAAATAGATAGAGATAGTAATAGAATAGATAGAAATAGCATTACTAGTAACTAGTAAGGTAGCGGAGAAAAGAATAGAAAAGGGAGATAAATTTACTAGGTTATTAGATTAAAATAAAGAATTTAGATAAGGATTAGAATAGTATTAGAAAGGGTAGTTAGAGAATAGAATATAATAGGTAAGGGAAGGAAATAGGTAAAACTAGTAAGGAAGGACTATAAAACATAGTAAAAGGAGCAATTAGCTCTAAGAATAGGAATTTATTATTTAATATAATAATTTAATTAACACTATTAGAGGATACATATAGCTAGAAAACTATTGCAAATTTCAAGTGATTTTACAATAGGTAATTACAATTTCAGTAATAGGCACACTAAACCCATTTTTCTTTTATTTAATTTTAATAAAGGGGAATATTTTAGGTTGCTTAAGATAGGGAGGTTAAATCTAGCTATAGCTCTGTTAGTTATAACTAGGATAGTTGTCTTTTAAGGCGCGCCTAGCACTTATTACGTGGCAGAATAAGCTTAGTTATAAGGGACGTTTATAGGGCCGGATTTGGCACTCTAGTTAGAAGAATTAACTTACTTCTAATATTATATATTATACCTAATAGTAGCTTTCACAAGTAAAATTAGTATAACTTACAACCAGTTAAATCCGTCGGCCCCTCTGACGGATTTGACCCTACATCGTGCAGAGCCAGCACGTAACATATAGCATAATATTAAAATAAGTTTCATTACTTAAATAATCTACTATATAGCTACCTAGTACCTATTAATTTATAACTATATTAGCCCCTATAGCCTTAGTATTTTTAGTTATATTCTTAGGCACTAGAGTATTAATAAGGGCCTTAGAAATAGTAAAGGGCTTAATAGGAGCCTTATTATTAAAGAAGTCCCTCTCTTTATAGATATAAGTTTAGAGATCTTTAAGTAACTCTAGAGGTCTAATATAAGTAAGAAGTATAGTAAAATAAGGGGTAAACTAATAAAGAGTTAGTAAGGTAGTAATTATAGGAGCTTTAGGAAACTAACTATAGGGATATTCTAAGCTATAAAGTATAAACTATTTAAGATATTAATTTATATCTCTAAGTTAAGGGTATTAAAGAGTAATACTATAGTAATATATTTATTAGTATTTACTTTATAAGTAGCTTTAGTAGTTAATTAAGTATAATAAAAATAACTATACTTATTAGTATTTTTATAGTAAGTAAGGTATTATATAACTTTCTTTTTACTTATATAAGAGGCTAGTAGTAAGTTAGTAGTAATTAAGAGAATAAGAATTAGTATTATACTTACTATATTAAGGTAATAAGGACTTTTATCTAGATTAGGAGTAGTATTAATATAGTTAAAAAGCTTTTTATAAAGCTTTATAATTTATATAGGGCACTAGTAATATATTAGTAAAGTAAAAATAGCACTTAGAAAGGGAGAATATACTCTAATATAGCCTTTATTATTTTATATATAGTAAGTATATTTTATTAAGTTTACTATATAAGTTAGTAATAGTAAATAGTAAACTAGTAGTAAGGTTATACTTATAAAGTTACTATATTTAGTAAGAGTAAGCTTTTCTTCTTTAATATATTATAGTAGTTTATAAGTATTATCTTTAAGGACTATATTTTATATAATTACTTACTAAGTATAGTATATATATAGGATTTTTATATTACTAAAAGTACTAGCTATAAGTTAGTAAAGTATATTTTAAGGGTAAGTAGTAAACTTATATAGAGATTTTAGAAGCTATTCTTTTTTAAGGAGATTTTTTAGGTAACTTTTCTAGAGATTTCTAAGAGGTTTTTTTAGATAAAGAAGGAACTATAGGAGGAGTTATAGTATAATTAGTAAATATAGTTAGCTAGTAGTAAGTTAGTAATAATAGACTAGGGAAACTATAAGTAAAAAGAAAGGGAAACTAATAATTATAGTAAGGATAAATAATAGTAAATAAGAATAATAAAATAACGCTATAGAATATTAGTAACTACCTTATAATAGTAGCTATAAAGCTATTATTAAGTGTATAAGGGTAACTTATAATATTTAAGGAGAATATAGAAAAAAGGAAGTATATAAAAGGGGGGAAAAATAGGTTTTTTTTATATTAACCCTAGACCCCTTAAGTAATCTATATATTATATATAGCTAATCTAGGAATT
>JFGX01000589.1:0-13180 GCA_000729855.1 Epichloe aotearoae | reverse complement strand
ACTACCTACTCCTATTAATTAAGGAAACCCTACACTCCCTCTCCTAGGTATACTAGTTTATAAAGGTAGATATTTATATAGTATTCTATAAACTATAGATAGCTAAGGGTAAGGAGTACCTTATAGCCTTTTATATAAGGTTTAGGTTATTTAAATAGCTAGTTTACCTATTTAGCCTAGCTAGTGCACTAGTAACCTTCTAATACTATATTAATAAATCCTTAGGGGATATATTAGGAGATTTTATAATAGTATATCTTAATAATATCTTAGTTTATTTAGGGGGGTTAAGGAAGGACTATATAGTAAAGGTTTAACTTATACTAGGGCGCTTAAGGGCTATAGGGTTATACCTTAACCTTAATAAGTCTATATTTACTATAAAGGAGGTCTAATACCTAGGGTATATTATTATAGTAAGCTATTTAATCTATCCTAATCTAGTAAAGGTAGTAGCTATAAGAGAATAGGTAGTACCTATAAAACTATAGGGGGTCTAAAGCTTTTTAGGGTTTATAAACTTTTATTATAACTTTAGTAGGAACTTTTTAGAGTTAGTAGTGCTACTTATATAACTTACTAAGAAGAATACCCCTTTTTATTAGGGACTAGAGAAGAATAATGCTTTTAAGAGGTTAAAAGATGCTTTTATTATATATCTAGTCCTAGTATAATAGGACCTAGATTATCCTATAGTAGTAAAGGCTAACTATTTAGGCATAGCCCTTAGTAAGTGCCTTTTATAATAGGGACCTAATAATATAATATACCTAGTTACTTACTACTCCGCTAGCCTTATAGCTTTATAAAAGAACTATATAATCTATAATAAGGAACTATTAGCTATTATCTTATACTTAAAGGCATGGTTAGTAGAGTTATAGGGCGTTCCCTATCTATTTACTATTTATATAGATTATAAGAACCTAGAGTACTTTATAACCCTAAGGTTAATATTAGAATAGTAGGCCTAATAGGCAGATATACTTACGCTATTTAATTTTTATCTATACTATAGGCCTAGTATATAGGCTTAATAATTAGATACTTTATCTTAAAGGGAATAAGACTAATAAGGAGTAACTTTAAGAATAGGATAGGTCTTATAATCCCTTACTATTACTTAGCTATTATTATTACTAGGAGTATACTAGGATAAGTCTAATATAGAGCTACACTAGTTATATATACCCCTACTACTAGTAGGGGAGGCTCTCTTTACTAATAAGCACCTCTAGGCTCTCTAGGACTAGGCTATTATATTAGATCCTATATATAGTATCTAACTAAGGGCTATTTAGAAAGGTACCTAGAGGTTTCTCCTAGGGGTAATAATAAGAGAGTAAATAGTAGACTACTCTATAAGTGCCTATAGAGCGCTTTAATTTTAAGGGCATATATAGGTCCTAGCTTAGAAGCCCCTTATAATAACCCTTATATAATAGTACTATAACTTACTAGTAGTAGGATACCTAGGCTATAATACTATATTCTAGATATTATAGTAATAGTTTTATTAGGATAGGATATTATAGGATATTACTAGGTTTATTTATAATTACTACTATATTAGTAGTTATAAGAGCTATTAATAGCACTAGGGCTTACTAAAGCCCTTACTAATTCCTAACTAGTTCTAGTTATAGATCTTTATTAACTTTATAATAAACCTACTAGTATTATCTCTAGAGAGGCTATAGTACCTTATAGTAATTATAGATAGACTCTTAAAGTTTATATAGCTAGAGGCTATAACCTCTATTAGGGCTAAGGAGTATATAGAATAATTTAAGATAGTCTAGTAGAGATTTAGAGGGTTTCCTTAGTCTATTATTATAGATTAAGGATTAGACTAGTTAGGGAAGTTCTAGATAATATTATACTCCTTAGTAGGGATTAACTAGTTACTTTCTATATTATATTACCCCTAGACTAATAGTAGTATAGAATAGGTAAACTAGGAAGTATAGGTAATCCTATATATAATAATCTCCTTTTTATAGTATAACTAGCCTAAATATCTTACTACTTACTAACTTATAATAAATAATAAAACCTCTTTAGTTACTAGGGTAAGCCTAAATAGATTACTTTATAGTTATAACCTAGAGCCTATCTAGTCCTAGCCTAACTATTCTACCTCTATAACTATACTAAAGGGTAAAGCTATTTAATTCCTAAGTTACCTCTAAAAGGGTACTCTCTTAGCTTAGGCTATAATAGCTTATATATAGTAATAGTAATAAGATACTATATTAGTATTAAAATACCTAGTAGAATATTTCTAGGTTAGGAATAAAGTATAGTTATTACTTAAAAATATTAAGATAAACTATTCTTTAAGGAAACTTAACTAGGTAGCTACTAAGTATATAGTTATAAAAGTGCTATCTTTACTTATAGTCTAGTTAGATATACTAAAGGGTATCTATCTAGTTTTCTATATTAACCTTATTAAAAGGGTAGTAAAGGATCCACTTCCTAGCTAAAAACTATAAAACTTATACCTAGGTCTAGAATAGATTCTAGTAGAGAATAATAATAAACTTATTAAGGAATATTAGGTAGAATAAATCTTAGTAGCTTAGAATACACTAGGATAGGGTAGGAGATAGAATATCTTAGTTAAGTAGGTAGGGTATATATAACTAATATAAAAACTATTAGAGAGTATAGATAAGATAAAAGCCCTTAATAAATTTAAGGTAGAATAGGGTAATATATAAGTTAATAATAAACTAAATTAATTTTAGAAAACTTATCTACCTATAGAGACTTCTACTAGTACCTAAGGCATAAATATACTACTACCTACTATTACTTAGGTATTACTACTATCTACTATATTATAGATATTACTTAGTTCCCTAGAGAAACTTAGGTTAATAGGCCCCTTCTTTACTTAGGGGCTAGTTAATACTAACCTATATATAGAAGGGGTATAGGTAAATATATATAGTAGTTAGAGCTACCTACTATAGGTACTACCTAGGTTCTAGATAGTATAATTAAGAGGCATAAAATAAGTATATATAGAAGAGGCACTAGCTAGAGATACACTTAGAGGGCTATAAAGAGGGGAACTACTAGTCCTAGCTAGGGGCTAGCTAGCTCTAGAGGAGTAAGGGGTATATCTATAGGTAGGACTTACTTTAGAAGTAAGTTAGGAGTATTATTAATAATAATAAGAAGGTAAGTTATTACTTACTTTAATATATTAAAGATAGCGCTAGTTACTACTATAGTAGTAAGGAGAAAGTATATAAAGAAAGGCTATAGATTACTTATAGAATTCCTTATATATAGTAGTTAAGCTACTAACTACCTACTAATTTTACTAGAATAAAACACTAGTAACCTACTATATAGAATTCCCTATGCTATAGCTAGCTAAGGAACTAGTACTAATATATAGAGTAATATTAAGGCTAGTTATATTTATAGTAGGTAAGTTTATAGATAGAGAGGGCCTAAGGGCTAAATAAACTAGTACTAGATTAAATTAAGCCTAGTTTAGTAAAGTAGTCTACTAGCTTATAAGATAGTAAAACTTCTAGAATAGGATAGGCATTTTCTTCTTAGTATCTAAGGTCTTTAGGATACTAAGGATAAGAATATAAGTGCCTATAGTAATTTTAGCTTTAAGGTCCTTAAGGGTATATTAAAGTTAGGAATTAGTAGAAAGGAGCCTAGTTAACTAGATATAGGTAATATAATTCTACTAATAAGAAGAATAGGACTCCCCACTTTTAGGGAGGTAATAGTTTAAAACACTAGTAGTAAGAGATTATTTAATATATAGCCTATATAGGTACTAAACTAATATAGGAGTAGTATACTACTTATTATTAGAGTCCCCTTCTATAAGGAACTTACTAATAGAATAGGCTAGGGGCGTTATAGGCCTGGTTAGGGGAGTAGAAGGAATAAGCAGATTATAAGGTATATCTAATAAGTAAATAATTAATAGTAGGATAGAATTAAGATAATAAATTAAAAAGGTATAATAAGACTATAATATTTAGAGAATATATTATATAAGGGAAGGTAAAGCTATATAAGGGAAATAAGTAAGATATTTATATAGGGGATTTATACCTATATTAGGTAAGTTATAGATAGGTAGGGGCAGGGTAGTTATTATTATAATAAATAGAGGCTAGCAGGACAGACACATTATATATACTACTAAATAATAGGTAGGGGCAGGGCTAATATTATTATAATAATAAAGAGGGGCTAGGTAGAATACATATTATAGACTTATAAAAACAAGGGGGATTAGCTAGGATATGTTACATATACTACTAAATAATAGGTAGGGGGTAGGGCTAATATTATTATAATAATAAAGAGGGGCTAGGTAGAAAATAGGTAGGAAACCTATTAGGAGGAATAAGAGGGAGACCTATAGTTAATAGGTAAGTAAGGGTATATATAAAGGGCTTAGGCTTTGCCTAAGTATAAGCTATACTACACGTAAGGGGGAGGTAGATAGGGGTAGCTAGGGTATAAAAAGGGGGCTAATATAAGGTAGCTAGGGGGTATAAGGGGCACCGCTAGGGATAGCTTCCTGCCCTTTTTCTTCTTCCTTTCTTAAGCTTCTTAATATCATACCAACGCCCTACTACAGTTGCCTAGGGGCCAGTCCTTAACAGTACTAAAGCACTACCTCCGCTACTTTATTAAGAAGAACTAATAGATATAGCTAAAGCTACTCCTAATAGCTTAATTTATATATAATAATACTATAAATAAGACTATAGGCTACTCCCTAAACTACATCCTTATAGGCTATTTACCTAAGTTTTACCTAGCTCTTAAGGATAAGACTAAGGGGGGGAAGGTACTAGAAGCTTATATATATATCTAGAAATTATATAAAGTTAGGGAGAAGATAGAATATAACTAGGTAAGGGCTACTAAAATATAGGTAAAATACTATAATTAATAGCACTAGCTACTAACCCTAAAAAGAGGGGATTTAGTACTCCTATTAGTAAAGAATATTAGGCTTAAAGAAGTAAAATAGAAGCTAACCCCTAAATTTATTAGGCTATTTTAAATACTTAATATAGTAGGTAAATAAGTATACTAACTAGTATTACCTAATAAATATAGCTAGCTATATAATATATTCTATATTAGCTTATTAAAGCTATAGAATTACTAGGAAAATACTATAGATAAGGAAATACTAATACTAGACCTTAAAGATAAAAATAATAAGTTTAAAGTTAAAGAAGTTAAGGACTATAAGAAAATATATAAAGATAATAAATACCTAGTAAAATAGAAGGGCTAGCCTAGTAAATATAACTAATAAGTCCTAGTAAAAGATATAGAAAGCACTTAATATATAATTTAGGCTTTCTATTAAAGTAAAATAAGTAAGAAGTATAGTAAGATATAAGTAAGTTATAGGTAATAAGGTATAAAGTTACTATAGAAAAGGCCTAGCCTTATTAGCTACTATTATACTCTATTTAAAATAATCTTAGATTACTTACTAAATTATAAAAAAAATTATCCCTATAAGGAAAGGAGAGATAGGGAAAACCCCTCTATAGTAGCCTTTATATATATTAAAACTATACCCTTATAAATAAGATACTTAGCCTTATTCTTATCCCCTATAATTACCTCCTATATTACTAGGAAAAAGCAGTGCTTTACTATACCCTAGGGTATAAACCCTAGGTTATAGGACTATAAGTATAAAGTTATCTTTACCTTCTAGGTAGTAATAAGATTATAGTAATTTAGCTATTAAAAGATTAGTAAATAGGTAGTAAAATAGAATAAAGTACTTACTATCCCTAGGATAGGACTTAGGAATATTATAACTAGAAGTTACTACTAAGATATAATATATTAGTTATATAAAACTAATATAGCTTACCCTAAAATATAAGTAAAAAGCTAGTAAATATATAAGGAAAAGATAGACCTAGTAAACCTTAGTAGCCTTAGTTAGCCTAAATATAATATAATAAGCTATATTAGCGTAGTTAAAACCTAGGATTAGGTTTAAATAATACTTAGTAAAGTAAAAGTAAGTTACTTCTAAAAATATATAGACATTAGGGTCCTCCTTAACCTTACTACTAAGAGTATTTATAAGTCCTTAGACTTAATCTAGGATAGCTAAAAGATTAAGGAAATTACCCTTTATTATAGGTATTACCTAAGGAAATATTAGTAATAAGAAACTAAAAAACTTAGGAAAAGTAGTGTACTTACTATATTATATATATTACTATACTTTATATACTAGAGATAGCGCTTTAAGTATTTCCCCTTAATAATAGTAAATATCTTATAGGGAAAATAGTAGTTAATCTATAGGAGTTTAGGCTTAGATAAAGGGCTTTTCTTAAAGTCTATATATCTAGTGTATAAATAGTATATATAACTATACTCCTTTAAGTAAATAGTCTTAGTATTTATAATAAAGGTATAGTAATTAATAAGGGAAAAGTTATAATAACTAAAGATATAATAATATTTTAAAAAAAGTTTACTATATTTATAAAAGGAAAAAGCATATAATATAATAGAGAACTAGAGATAAATTTATACTTAAGCGCTACCTATTATTTATTATTATTTATTATTATTTTAATATAGCTACTAGTTAGTAAATAGTTATATACTAGCTAGTAAAAGCTATTTAGGAGCCTAGCTAAAAGTAAGGGGGTAATTATAAAGCCTACTTATAACACTAGCGCACTAGTATACTACCTAATAGGCATACTATGTCCTAGGGCTAGGTCTATATAATACTAGTAAGCTACTAGCTATAAGCTAGCGACTTACACATATAACACACTTAGACCTAGTAAGCTTTAGTTAATATACAAGTGCCCCTATACCTCTTGCCTAGCTAACCATTGTTCTCACAATTACCCTATTAATTATACCCTTATTTAGCCTTTTCTATTAGGCTACCTAGCTCTATTATATTAATAGAGTTAATAGCGGAGAGCATTGCTTTTTACCCTATTCTAATTACTATCTTATTTTCCCTAGATAGTATATACTAAGGTATTATTAGGCCTTAACTCCTTAGGGCTAGTAAAGCCTAATATCTTTATTATAAAGTAAAGATAAAACTATTTTTACTAAAAGAATAGGATTAGAAGGTAATCTATTAATAATACTAGCTTAATAGTAATATTTCTCTAAAGGTAAGATACCTAAGGTACCCTAAGAGATATTCCCTATAAGACCCTTAAAGGAAAAGTTACCTAAGTAGCTTTAAATATATTATTTTACCCTTATAAGGGAATAAAAAAAGCTAGTATAACTAGATCTAGATATTACTATATAGTATAAACTTAATAACTAGATTATAAGGTTTATTATAACTATATAGCACTAAGGCTAGGAAGAGAAAAACCTCTAGGAGAACTTTAAAAAAAACTTTAAAGGTTAGACTAAAGATACCTTAAAAAAAGCTAATAAAGATATTATATAAAAACTATATAATATCCTATAAGAGAATAGAGTATATATTCCTAGGGGAATAGGAATCCTAATTATAAACTCTTTAGACTAAGTTCTTTAAGAAAAGATAAGAATAATATAGCTAAAAAAGAGATTATAATTTTCTAAACCCCCTAAACTATAGGTTTAGACTTAATAAGCTTAATAGAATTAACCTTCTTAATTTATAATAATAGAATATTATTATATATACCCCTAATTAACCTTTTACCCTCTATAAGAGTAAATATAGTATTTCCCTTAATATTAGAACCTATAACCTAAATAATACCCTTATCCCTAAGAACTTACTTTACTAATAATATATACTCTCTTTAATAAGTAAACTATAAAGAAAATCTCTAAGCTTATAAAGATATATATAAATAGTAATTAATATAGTAAAAAGCTATATAACTTCCTTATAATAAAGATTACCTTTTTCTAAAGTAAATATAACTATATTAACCTCCTCTAATCCTACTTCTAAAAGGTATTTCCTATTATACTAATAAGAGATACTAAGTAATATTACCTTAATTACCTTTTAGGTAAGAACTTTTTATATAAAGAAATAATTACTAAGATCTATTAATACTTTAAGATAAAAAGTAATTAATAATTTTATTAATATAAATAAAGTAATATAACCCTTATTAATATTATTACTAAGAACCCTAATAAGACTAAGCTTAAGTGCCTTAAGATTATATTAACTACCCTAAAGAAAATCTATAAAGGGTTATACCTCTTTAATATAGTAAATATAAAGCTTTATAAGTAAATACTAAATATAGTAGCTAGTATACCTAAATACTAGGTAGTAAAGTATATATATACCCTAGGCTTTAAGAATCTTATAGGAGACCTTTATAAGTTAATTACTATTAAAGAATTAAACTAGAAGAGTACTTAGTACTACTAGCGCTAGGAAAAGGACTTATCTAAGGTAATATTTATAGATTATTAGTATAGCTAATAAAGCTATAGTAAAGAAAGCTATTATAAAATAATATAGTAAAGCCCTAAATAATACTTTATTTATAGTAGTAATAGCTACTAGTTAACTAACTATACTAATATAAAGTGTTAAAAGGAAAAGGATAAATAGTAAGCTAGTAAGACCTATTATATACCTCCCTTAGATAGGAAGTTCTAGGTATTTCTTACCTCCTATAAGGGGAGGGCTAGTAATAATATAAATAAGGTAAATAATTAAGAATAGGAGAGTAACCTTAAGGCCTATATATAAGCCTAAGATAATAATAATAATAACACTAATAATAACCTATTATTAGGGGTATAATTAAGTATTATATAATTCTTTTACTTAAGGCTAGAGGTTAATAATACCCTTATTAATATAGATATCCTTACTACCCTTAATAATTAGGTATTCTAATATACTTTCCTTAAATAAGAACTATATAAACCTTAAGACTCTAATAAAGGGCCTATATTATATATCTTTAAAAAACACTATTCTAAAGAGATCTTTAGAGGGATTATACCTAATATAAGTACTATAGGTAAATTAAATATACGTATTATATAGGTTAAGGCTTTAATAAAACTAATACCCTTACTAAAGATTAAACCTTACCCCTAGTAAGTTATTAAATTTAGTGCTAAGGAGGTAATAATATAAGGTATTATTAGCGTGCCTATACAGCTTAGTAAGCTAGATTTCTATATTATTAGCACTGCTATACCCTTCCTTTTCTTTATTACTAATATAGATAGGATAAATATTAAGATTAATAACCTTACTAATATATTAATTTAAGGCAATAAGACTATACTAATTATATAGTAATAGGGTTATCTATAGTAGCTACTAAAGGCAAAAGAAATAGTTACTTTTTACCTATTACAAGGGGATATCTATTAATTACACTAAAGATTTAGTTATTCCTTAGTTTAATAGCTTATAAAGATTCTCTAATAAGCTAGTTATAATATTAAGCGCTAAGTAATTAAGAGATTAACTAAGGTTTACTACTATTACTAAATAAATAAAAAGGCCCTTAGTTAATTTAAATTTATAATTAAGGATAACCATAAATTTAACTATAAAATTATTATTAATATTATATAAATTAACTCCTAACTAGTCCTTTATATTATTAATTTAGTAACCTCCTTCTAAGTAGCCTAATTTCTTAATCCTAATAAGTAAAAGGCCTATAATATCTAGGATACTATTAGGAAGTACTAGATTAATATATATCTTAACCCTCTAGATTAGATTATCTATAATACTAGTAAAAACTTTACTTCTACTAAATTTAGGCACTATACTTATCTAATATTAATTTAGACTAATAAGGTGCCTATTAAAGCCTATAATAGTATTAGAAAGGTAAAGAGATATTATAGACCCTTACGCTAGGCTTATAATATTATTATAGACTTAATTAGTAGTAGACTTACGCCTAAATAATAGCTCTAGATAGCTATTAAAGCTATTAATAACTTAGTAAGACTAGATAGCCTAGTGCTAACCTTACTAGTCTTTAGAGCTTACCTATAGATAATAGATAAGTTATTACTAAGTATATCTATTATTTAATAGGCTAAAGTAATTTAGAAAGCTACTAATAAAGTACACTATTACTTAGCTAAGAGGTAAGTCTATAATACCCTTAGTACCTAGAATAGCCTAGATATATTACTAATATATTAGCTACTACTATAGGCTAATATATATATATAAAGAGAAAAGGAAAGGTAGTATAGCCCTTATAAGCTACTTACTACTAATAGGGAGACTTATACTATAAAAATACCCTATAGCCTAGTAAAGTTTTACTCTATAGTAGTTAGGCTATATTATAAAGCTAGAATAAAGGGTAAGGAAGTAATACCTTAGGGTATTAGGGAATATAATAACCCTAGTGCTACTAGTAAAGAAAAAGAAAAGGCCTATAAGGAGGTAAAGATAGCTAGGGAAGATAAGCTACTAGTAAACCTAGTATTAGAGAAAGTAATATAAGTAAAGGTAATAAGAGAAGAGAAAGAAAAAGCTTTAGTAAAGAGAAAGTAAGGAAGGCTAAGGAAGGCCCTTATAGTCTAATTCTATATTAATAAAGATATAGTATTAAATACTAAGGCTAATAAAGCTAAAGATTATAGCCTTAGTAAGGTAGTTCTTAAGGATTACTTTATATTTATTAATAAAGACTAAGAGAAAGCTTTAATTAAAGAGCTTATAGCTAAAGGAATACTAAATATAGTATTTCTTATAGTAAAGAAAAAGGCTAATTAAAACCTTACTCTTTAACTTTACTAAGAGGGAAAGATTATAACTCTAAGGGAGCCCTTTAAGTAGTCTAATAAAGCTAAGATTAATGCCCTTTAAGCCTATAATATATTTAAATTTATAATATTTAACCTACTAAAATACTAAGGCTATAGGATTTTTAATTCCTATATAGTAAGAGAAATTAAGGGTAAAGAAATAGAATTACCTTATAAGAAGTTATACCTTATAGTATAAGGCTATAATAATAAAGGAAAAGAGGCTATATTAACTTAATTACTAATAATATAGTAAGTAAGCTAATAGCTAATTATAGCCCTTACTCTATTATTAAGGGGAAAAGGTATTTATATTTAGATCTAGGATATTATATAGGCTTATATTTAATTATAAATAAAGCTAAATAGACTTATTATTATAAAACTACTAAAATAAATTACTTATCTCTTTTTTAAAGGTATAGTAATACTAGTAATTAAGCCTCTTTATAGAATTATAAAGGTAAGAACTTACTAGTAGGTAACTTACTTTTATTATTATAAAGATAACCTTAATATAATAACCTTAACTTATAACCCTTACCTACTTATTATAGCTCTAAGTAATAAGAACCTCTTTAGTATTATAGGGATATAAATAAATAATACTTTAGGACTTAGTAATAATAATTTCTTTAAAAAAGAAGAAAAAGAGCTCTAGAAAGCTAATTTTATAGTAAAAGAAAAATAGTAATTAATAACTAGGAATCCCCTTATCTTTAATAGCTATATCTTAATATAAAATACTAATAACTTATTAACTCTAACCTAAAAGGGCTAAAGTTAGAAGATTAAGGAAGTTAATCCTTAATTACTAGTAGTAAAGTAAGAATATATAGAATAGTAAGCCTAAGGAAGTTATATTATAACTATATACTAACTAGAGGTATCTTATAACCTTTCTATTACTATATAATACTAAGAACCCTCTATTAATAATATTAAATACCTTAATAAGCGCCTTAAGTAGTAAACTAAGAATTAATAGTAAGGACTATAGTATATTCCCTTAACCCTTAAAGAGGTAAAGCTTTTTATATTTATAAATAAATTACTAGCTAATAACACAGACCTTAGCTTATAGATTAGATATATAATTATAATTAGTAATAAAGTAATATAAGATAATAATACCTTTATTATAAGAGGTAATATTATTATATATAGCTTAATAAAAAGTAAGTAAGTTACCTATAGTGCGCTTATAAGTAAGCTATATAGTATAGTTTAAGGCGTGGATATTATATATATAATATCTATAACCCTTAAGTAGATTACTAACTAATTAAAGATACCTTAAATCCTAATAATCCTATACACTAACTCTTTTTTGCTATATAAATATCTTATAAAGCTAGGTATAATAAAGGAGAAGCGCTTAATAATTAATATTATAGCCCTCTATTAATTATATAAGAGGCATAAGATCTACAAGGTTAGATAGATTAATAGTGATAATAATCTGGCTAATATAATAACAAAGGCATTGCTAAATTTATCTCTTTTAACCTTAATTAATTTAAACGAATTAATAATTTATATAGAAGGTTAGGTTAAGAGACTTATAATATTAGGCATAGAGGCCTAAAGGAATAAAATAACTAGACTAGATTAATATAACCGGATTAACTAGAATAACTAAGGCTAGGTAAGCTAATTAGAGCAGCGAATTCCTATTAAGGGATTTACTTATATATACTTTCCTTTATTCTAATTTTTATTATATTTTTAAGCTCTTTAGCTATAAAGGAAAAAGAGAGACTACTAGTATTAAATCCTTTAGACTTTCAGGTCTTGTTTAGTTTAATTATAGCTAAAGGTTAGGGTAAATATAAGGCCTTTAAATAGATGCACGTAACACGATTAGCTATAACCCTATACTATTATAGTGCCCTTACACTATAACGCTACTACTGCCTTACTTTTCCCCTTTTTTGCTTACCTTCTAACCTAGCTAGATTCCTCTCCTTCTCCCCTTTCTTAGCTCCTTAGTTATTATTAATTATTATTACCTTTAGAGTTAAATTAGACCTTTTACACTAGTGCATCGTTCCTTAGTGGGGAAACTAACATATACCTTCTTTTTTTATACTAGTTTTAAGATACTAGTAATTTTCTTATCTTTCTTATAGAACTCTCTTAATAACGCTATTTTCTATTCCTATAATAGTTAGATTTATGTATTAAACCATAGGATTCTATTATATAGGAAACTAGCTATTCTAATAAAGGTTTTAAGGCTTACTAAATTGCTTAGAAAAACTATCTTTTAAAAAGCTTTAAGTCTATTATTAGTGTTAATAATTCTATTACTATTAATAATAAAACCTAATAATTAAATAGTAAGGTAACTAATAAAAGACTTCTTTACTATAATTATTATCCTATTTTC
>JFGX01000588.1:0-13223 GCA_000729855.1 Epichloe aotearoae | reverse complement strand
GCGCTACCTAATAAATATAGTTAGTGTTACGTGCTAGAATTGACAATTGGCCTGTCATATTAGGATGTGGCCTGCCGTGCCGAGGATGTGGCCTGCACGTGACCTAGAACCCCTATATTAGATGATAGCTCTGACCTCTAGCTAGTTGAATCAGACAAGACCTTATACACACTTATTTATTACATTCTATATTGTAATAAGTGGTAGCAATTGCTCTTTAACCTTGCGTACCTAGCGCTTTTACTGCTTAATAAAAGCCACTAAACTAATAAATTCGTTAACTAATCCACCAAGCCTGTTAAATCTATCCCTTTTACTAGGCCTAATAGTCCCTAGGCATCGCGCCTATCGTCAGATTCGTTAACCTTTAATTCGTTGACCTTCAATCTGACTAGTAGATCTGTTGACCTTCGATCTATTGTTAGATTTGTTGAACTTTAATTTGACCGTTAATCTGACCTTGTTAGATTCGTTGACCTTTAATTTGTTAACCTTTAATCCGACTGGTAGATCTGTTGACCTTCGATCTATTATTAGATTTGTTAAACTTTAATTTAACCGTTAATCTGACCTTATTAGATTCGTTGACCTTTATTTTGTTAACTTTAATCTAACTATTAGATCTATTAACCTTCGATCTAACCGTTAGATCTGTTGACTTCGATCTGACTGTTAATCTAACTAATTTAAAGCTATCCCTTTTACTAGGCCTGATAGCTCCCCTAGGCATCGCTCCTATTGTTAGATTCTTTGATCTTTGAAGACCTTTAATTCTTCGACCTTTGATATTTAAAGACCTTTAACCTTTAATCCGTTGATTTAAAGACCTTTAACCTTTAATCTGTTGATTTAAAGACCTTTAACTTTTAATCTGTTGATTTGAAGACCTTTGACCTTTGAATTAATTGATTGTGTGAATTTAATTAACCCGAAGACCTTTAACCTTTGATTCTTTGACCTTCGAATTTAATTCGATTAATTCGTTAACCCTTGTGCTAAATTTAATCCGTTAATTCGAAGACCTTTGATCTTTGACCTTTAATTTAAAGACCTTTAAGGACCTTCGACCTCTTTAACCTTTGATCTGTTAACCTGAAGACCTTTGACCTTTGATTCTTCGACCTTTGATTCTTCGACCTTTGATTTTTCGACCTTCGATATTTAAAGACCTTTAACCTTTAACCTTCGACCCAACTGTTAATCTAATAAATCCATTAATTAATCTAATAAAGCCGCTATAATACTTCCCTTACACCAGCTAGATTAGTGTGAGCAATAGCGATTATAGCGACTTTACAACCAAGATTATTAACGCTGAACCTGTGGCATCTATAGGAAGACCTTCCCTTTAAGAAATTAGGTCTTTTAACATCTTAAGGACCTATGCCTAGCTAGTTAGTAATATTAATAGATTTAGCAGCAGCTAGTTTAGTAATTCCAGTGGTAACAAGAGCAGCATTAGCAGGACCTTTAGGACCTAAGGACCTGATACCTATAGTAGCAGCAGCAATTATAGCAGTAAATTTAATAGTAGTAGCAGCAAATACAGGACCTTTAACAGAAGCTAGCAATTAAAGAGGATGACTTTTAGTAGCTTAAAGACCTTGTTAAGGAAGTCTTTAAAGAGCGTAATAACCTTTAAAGGCAGCTAGCCTGTTAGCAAATTCGTTAGCTAATTCGTTAGCCTGACCGAATTCCTAACCCTTTATAGCAGCAAATTTGTCCTTTGCAACGCTTGTTGCCTGACCCTCTGCAAAGCTTGTTGCCTAACCCTTTGCAACGCCCTCTGCAAAGCTTGTTGCCTAACCCTCTGTAACGCCTGTTGACTAGCTAAGCTATTAATTATTAGATCTATCAGCCTAATTAATATAACTATCCGTATGAATCTGACAGCGACTTGGATTATTAACCTAACTGTTAACCTAACCGTCAACCTGATTAATCCGATTAACCTGATTAATCTGATCAATCCGATGATCAAATTGACTATAATTCAGAGTGCCCTATTAACTTACACTTTGAATTAGATGTATAGATTTACGATTAATCCGACCGCTATAGTTACAGATCCTGTAGGTTAAGTTATTAACCTGACAACTGATTTAATGACCAATTTAATGACCAATTTAATAACCGATTCGATAATTAATTCGATGACCGATTTGATGACCGCCGGACCTGACGATCTATCTGACTGAATTCCCTTGTAAGAGCCCGCTTCCTAGCTTGTTGCAAATTTGTTAGATCTTATTAGATAGCTGGGATAGCTATCTCTTTTATTAGTGGTGCCCGTATTTGTTACGTGCTAGAATTGACAATTGGCCTGTTATATTAGGATGTGGCCTGCCGTGCCGAGGATGTGGCCTGCACGTGACCTAGAACCCCTATATTAGACGATAGCTCTGACCTCTAGCTAGTTGAATCAGACAAGACCTTACACACACTCATTTATTACATTCCATATCGTAACAGTTAGTTATATAATATATTCTATATTAGCCTATTAGAGCTATAGAATTACTAGGAAAACACTATAGATAAGGAAATACTAATCCTAGACCTTAAAGATAAAGATAATAAGTTTAAAGTTAAAGAAGTTAAGGACTATAGGAAAATATATAAAGGTAATAAATACCTAGTAAAATAGAAGGGCTAGCCTAGTAAATATAACTAATAGGTCCTAGTAAAAGATATAGAAAGCGCCTAATATATAATTTAGACTTTTTATTAAAGTAAAAGAAGTAGGAAGTATAGTAAGATATAAGTAAGTTATAGGTAATAAGGTATAAAGTTACTATAGAAAAGGCCTAGCTTTATTAGCTACTATTATACTCTAATTAAAATAACCTTAGATTACTTACTAAATTATAAAGGAAAATATCCCTATAAGGAAGGGAGGGATAGGGGAAACCCCTCTATAGTTACCCTTATATACATTAAAACCACACTACTATAAATAAGATACTTAGCTTTATTCTTATCTACTATAATTACCTCCTATATTACTAGGAAAAAGCGGTGTTTTATTACGCCTTAGGGTATAAACCCTAGGTTATAGGACTATAAATATAAAGTTATCCTTACCTTCTAGGTAGTAATAAGATTATAGTAATTTAGCTATAGAAAGATTAGTAAATAGGCAGTAAAATAGAATAAAGTACTTACTATCCCTAGGATAGGACCTAGGAATATTATAACTAGAAGTTACTGCTAAGATATAATATATTAGTTATATAAAACTAATATAACCTACCCTAAAATATAAGTAAAAAGCTAGTAAATACATAAGGAAGAGATAGACCTAGTAGACCTTAGTAGCCCTAGTTAGCTTAAACGTAATATAGTAGGCTATATTAGCGTAGTTAAAACCTAGGATTAGATTTAAATAATACTTAGTAAAGTAAAAGTAAATTACTTCTAAAAATATATAGTCTTTAGGGTTCTTCTTAACCTTACTACTAAGAGTATTTATAAGGCCTTAGACCTAATCTAGGATAGCTAAGAGATTAAGGAGGATAGCTAAGAGATTAAGGAAATTACCCTTTATTATAGGTATTACCTAGGGAAATATTAGTAAAAAGGAACTAAAAGACTTAGGAAAAGTAGTATACTTACTATATTATATATATTACTATGCTTAACACACTAGAGATAGCGCTTAGAATATTTACCCTTAATAATAGTAAATATTTTATAGGGAAAATAATAGTTAATCTATAGGAGTTTAGGCTTAGATAAAGGACTTTTCTTAAAGTCTATATATCTAGTGTGTAAATAGTATATATAACTATACTTCTTTAAGTAAATAGTCTTAGTATTTATAATAAAGGTATAGTAATTAATAAGGGAAAAGCTATAGTAACTAAAGGTATAATAATATTCTAAGAAAAGTTTTACTATATTTATAGAAGGGAAAAGCATATAATATAATAGAGAACTAGAGATAAATTTATACTTAAGCGCTACCTATTATTTATTATTATTTTAATATAGCTACTAGTTAGCAAATAGCTATATACTTACTAGCAAAAGCTATTTAGAAGCCTAGCTAAAAGTGGGGGAGTAATTATAAGGCTTACTTATAATACTAGCGCACTACCTAATAGGCACACTATATTCTAGGGCTAGGTCCACGTAACACTAGTAAGCCGCTAGCTATAAGCTAGCGACTTGCATGTATAACGCACTTAGACCTAGTAAGCTTTAGTTAATATATAAGTGCCCCTATACCTCTTGCCTAGCTATCTCTTGTTCTCACACCTTACCTTTACTTTTAAAACCTTTATCTTTAGCTTTAGTTTTTATAAATTTAGTCTCCTTATTACTCTTAGGTTTAAATTCTAGTTTAGGAGATTTACTACTTACTTAGGTAAGATTAAGTCTTACTATATTATTATTTTCTTTATCTATTATATTACTACTTCTATAATTATCTTAATTCTTAGTCTTTTCTTTATTACTATTTCCTTTACCTAAAGTGTTTTTATATTTATTATTTCCTTAAGCTACTTAGCTTTTTTATAGTTACTTTTATTTTATAGCCCTTTTAATATTTTCCTATATTAATTATTATATTACTTAGTTATATTTTTGCTTTTTTACTTCTAAATCTTATAATACTTTTAGATTATCCTTATTACTATTACTTTTACTACTATTACTTTTAGCTTATACCTTAGTTTTAATTATTTTCTTAATAGCTATAGTAGCTATATTAATATTTTTACTACCTTTTATAACTTACTATAATAGTACTTTTAATTTATCTTATATTATTTTTAATTTACCTTAATACTCGTTTTATTATAAATATATAATTTACTATATTAAATCTATATATTATAGTAATAAATCTTACTTTAATACTAGGTATAGAAAATATTTAAAAAGTTTCTTACCCTTAAAATAGCTTACTATACTTAATTTAATAAAAAAGTTATCTTCTTATTATTTATATTTAGCTCTCTCTTTATTAGTATTAGTTTATTATTATACTAAATTAGTAACTATAATACTCCTTATTAATTAATTTTATTATATTAAGGCTAGTACCTAAATATATAAATATAGTACTAGTATTTACTTATAAATTATTTAGTTACTTATATTTACCTTATTATTAAGTATAATAAGGTTTAGTTTTATACTTAAGTAATAATATAGATTAGTATAAACTAAATAAAAGGTATATTTAACCTCTAGAGTAATATTATTAAATTTTATATAATACTTCTTATAATTATTATAATTTTATATATCTTATAGCTAATATTACTTTATATCTTATAACTAGTAAAACTCTTTATTACTAGTATTATTAGGTTTAATAGTCCTAGCTATAGGGCGAAATATAAGGTCTAATTAAATTTATATATATATATACTAAATTTAATAGTACTAGGTTTATAAGTATATTAAAGGAAGTTATAAGGTATAAGTATAGTAAGTTACCCTTAGTTAGTATAATAAATAATATATATAAGAGAGTTTACTAGTTTTATACTAACCTATTAAATTTACTCTTTTATTATTATATCTTTACCCTTACTATTATTATTCTATAAGGGGTTTAAGGCCTTTCTTTATATACTCCTTTACCTAATTAATTAGATTTTTCTAAAGATAATCTTTTACTATCTTAGATATATTTACTTTTATTTTATTCTTCACTATTTATTAGTTATCTTTAGTAGTATAGCCCTTTTATCTAATAAGAAAATTTACTCTTATAGTTTTAGTTTACTTAAAGATCTTAATATAATAATTATAAATTCTTTTAATTTCCTAATAATTTACTTCCTTTAAATTATTAATGTTAAGGACTAGCCCCTAGGTAACTGCGGTAAGGCGTTAGTATAATATTAAGAAGCTTAAGAAAGGAAGAAGAAAAGGGCAGGAAGCTATCCCTAGCAGTATCCCTTATACCCCCTAGCTACCTTATATTAGCCCCCTTTTTATACCCTAGCTACCCCTATTTACCTCCCCCTTACATATAGTATAGCTTATGCTTAGGTAAAGCCTAAGCCCTTTATATATGCCCTTACTTACCTATTAACTATAGGTCTCCCCCTTATTTCTCCTAATAGGTTTCCTACCTATTTTTTACCTAGCCCCTCTTTATTATTATAATAATATTAGCCCTACCCCTTACCTATTATTTAGTAGTACGTGTAATATATCCTAGCTAATCCCCCTTATTTTTATAAGTCTATAATACACATTCTACCTAGCCCCTCTTTATTATTATAATAATATTAGCCCTGCCCTTACCTATTATTTAGTAATATACATAATATATCTGCCCCACTAGCCTTTATTTATTATAATAATAACTACCCTACCCTTACCTATCTATAACTTACCTAATATAGGTATAAATCCCCCTATATAAATATCTTACTTATTTCCCTTATATAGCTTTACCTTCCCTTATATAATATATTCTCCTAATATTATAGTCCTATTATACCTTCTTAATTTATTACCTTAATCCTATCCTACTATTAATTATTTACTTATTAGATATACCTTATAATTTACTTATTCCTTTTACTCCCCTAACTAGGCCTATAATACCCCTAGCCTATTTTATTAGTAAGTTCCTTATAGAAAGGGACTTTAATAATAAGTAGTATATTACTCCTATATTAGTTTAGCGCCTATATAAGCTATATATTAAATAATCCCTTACTACTAGTGTTTTAAACTATTACCCCCCTAAAAGTAAGGAGTCCTATCCTCCTTATTAGTAAAATTATATTACCTATATTTAGTTAACTAGGCTCCTTTTTACTAATCCTTAACTTTAACACGCCCTTAAGGACCTTAAAGCTAAAATTACTATTAGCACTTATATCCTTATCCCTAGTATCCTAAAGACCTTAGATACTAAGAAGAAAATGCCTATTCTATCCTAGAAGTTCTACTATCTTATAAGCTAGTAAACTACTTTACTAAACTAGGCTTAATTTAATCTAGCACTAGTTTATTTAGCCCTTAGGCCCTCTTTATTTATAAACTTACTTACTATAAATATAACTAGCCTTAATATTACTTTATATATTAATACTAGTTCTTTAGCTAGCTATAGTATAGGGAATTCTATATAGTAGGTTATTAGTATTTTATTCTAGTAAAATTAGTAAGTAGTTAGTAACTTAACTACTATATATAAGGAATTCTATAAGTAGTCTATAGCCCTCCTTTATATACTTTCTTCTTATTACTATAGTAATAACTAGCGCTATCTTTAATATATTAAAGTAAGTAATAACTTACTTTCTTATTATTATTAATAGCACTCCTAACTTATTTCTAAAGTAAGTCCTACCTATAAATATACCCCTTACTCCTCTAAAGCTAGCTAGCCCCTAGCTAGGACTAGTAGTCCCCCTCTTTATAGCCCTTTAAGTATATCTCTAGCTAGTGCCCTTTCTATATATACTTATTTTATACCTCTTAATTATATTATCTAGAACCTAGGTAGTACCTATAGTAGGTAGCTCTAACTACTATATATATTTACCTATATCCCTCCTATATATAGGTTAGTATTAACTAGCCCCTAAGCAAAGGAGAAGCCTATTAACCTAAGTTTCTTTAGGGAACTAAGTAATATTTATAATATAGTAAATAATAGTAATGCCTAAGTAATAGTAAGTAGTAGTATATTTATGCCTTAGGTACTAGTAGAAGTCTCTATAGGTAGATAAGTTTTCTAAAATTAATTTAGTCTATTATTAACTTATATATTACCCTATTCTGCCTTAAATTTATTAAGGGCTTTTATCTTATTTATACTCTCTAATAGTTCCTATATTAGTTATAAGTACCTTACCTACTTAACTAAGATATTTTATCTCTTACCCTATCCTAGTGTATTCTAAGCTACTAAGATCTATTTTACCTAATATTTCTTAATAAGTTTATTATTATCCTTTACTAGGACTTATTCTAGACCTAGGTATAAGTTCTATAGTTTTTAGCTAGAAAGTGGATTCTTTATTACTCTTTTAATAAGGTTAATATAAAAAACTAGATAAATACCCTTTAGTATATCTAACTAAACTATAAGTAAAGATAGTACTTTTATAACTATATACTTAGTAGCTACCTAGTTAAGTTTCCTTAAAGGATAGTTTATCTTAATATTTTTAAGTAATAACTATACTTTATCCCTAACCTAGAAATATTCTACTAGATATCTTAATACTAATATAGTATCCTATTACTATTACTATATATAAGCTATTATAGCCTAAGCTAAGAGAGTACCCTCTTAAAGATAACTTAGGAATTAAATAGCTTTACCCTTTAGTGTAGTTATAGAGGTAAAATAGTTAGGCTAGGACTAGATAGGCTCTAGGTTATAACTATAAAGTAATTTATTTAGGCTTACCCTAGTAACTAAAGAGATCCTATTATTTATTATAAGTTAGTAAGCAGTAAGGTATTTAGGCTAGTTATACTATAAGAAGGAGATTATTATATATAGGATTACCTACACTTCCTAGTTTACTTATTCTATACTACTATTAGTCTAGGGGTAATATAATATAGAAAGTAACTAGTTAATCCCTACTAGGGAGTATAATATTATCTAGAACTTCCCTAACTAGTCTAATCCTTAATTTATAATAATAGACTAAGGAAACCCTTTAAATCTTTACTAGACTATCTTAAATTATTCTATATACTCCTTAGCCCTAATAGAGATTATAGCCTCTAACTATATAAACTTTAAGAGTCTATTTATAATTACTATAAGGTACTATAGCCTCTCTAGAAATAATACTAGTAGGTTTATTATAAAGTTAATAAAGATCTATAACTAGAACTAGTTAGGAATTAGTAAGGGCTTTAGTAAGCCCTAGCGCTATTAATAGCTCTTATAACTACTAATATAGTAGTAATTATAAATAAACCTAGTAATGTCCTATAATATCCTATCCTAATAAAACTATTACTATAATATCTAGAATATAGTATTATAGCCTAGGTATCCTACTACTAGTAAGTTATAGCACTATTATATAAAGGTTATTATAAGGGGCTCTTAAGCTAGGACTTATATACACCCTTAAAATTAAAGCGCTCTATAAGTACTTATAGAGTAGTCCGCTACCTACTCTCTTATTATTACCCCTAGGGGAAACCTCTAGGTACCTTTCTAAATAGCCCTTAGTTAGATGCTATATATAGGATCTAATATAATAGCCTAGTCCTAGAGAGCCTAGAGGTACTTATTAGTAAAGAGAGCCTCCCTTACTAGTAGTAAGGGTATATATAACTAGTGTAGCTCTATATTAGACTTATCTTAGTGTGCTCCTAGTAATAGTAATAGCTATATAATAATAAGGGGTTATAAAACCTATCCTATTCTTAAAGTTACTCCTTATTAGTCTTATTCCCTTTAAGATAAAGTATCTAGTTATTAGGCCTATATACTAGGCCTATAGTGTAGATAAAAATTAAATAGTATAAGTATATTTGCCTATTAGGCTTACTATTCTAATATTAACCTTAGGGTTATAAAGTACTTTAGGTTCTTATAGTCTATATAAATAGTAAATAGATAGGAAATGCCCTATAACTCTGCTAACTATACCTTTAGGCATAAGATAATAGCTAATAGTTCCTTATTATAGATTATATAGTTCTTTTATAAAGCTATAAGACTAGTGGAGTAGTAAGTAACTAGGTATATTATATTATTAGGTCCTTATTATAAAAGGTACCTACTAAGGGCTATACCTAAGTAGTTAGCCTCTACTACTATAGGATAGTCTAGGTCCTATTATACTAGGACTAGATATATAATAAAAGTATCTTTTAACCTTTTAAAAGTATTATTCTTCTCTAGTCCCTAATAAAAAGGGGTATTCTTCTTAGTAAGTTATATAAGCAGCGTTACTAACTCTAAAAAGTTCCTAATAAAGTTATAGTAAAAGTTTATAAACCCTAAAAAGCTTTAGACCCCCTATAGTTTTATAGGTACTACTTATTCTCTTATAGCTACTACCTTTACTAGATTAGGATAGATTAAATAGCCTACTATAATAATATACCCTAGGTATTAGACCTCCTTTATAGTAAATATAGACTTATTAAGGTTAAGGTATAACCCTATAGCCCTTAAGCGCCTTAGTATAAGTTAAACCTTTACTATATAGTCCTTTCTTAACCTCCCTAAATAAACTAAGATATTATTAAGATATACTATTATAAAATCTCCTAATATATCCCCTAAGGATTTATTAATATAGTATTAGAAGGTTACTAGTGTACTAGCTAGGCTAAATAGGTAAACTAGCTATTTAAATAACCTAAACCTTATATAAAAGGCTATAAGGTGCTTCTTACCCTTAGCTATCTATAGTTTATAGAATACTATATAAATATTTACCTTTATAAACTAGTATACCTAGGAGAGGGAGTATAGGGTTTTCTTAATTAATAGAAGTAGGTAGTAGTCTTATACTATTATCTTATTAAGTATATAATAGTTTATATAAAAATACTATCCCTTATTTAATTTTTTAATAAGAAGAACTAAAGCTATAGCTAATAAGGAGCTAGTATAGATTTATTCTTTATCTATAAGGTTTATAATCTAGCACTAAACCTCTAAGAGCTAGTCCCTTAGTATATTATATAATAGCCCCTATAGGAGTGCTAGTTTAGACCTATCTAAGTTCTTATATAACTATATATAGTAATTAAGAGAACCCCTATAGGGAGGTAGGCTATTAGCCTTAGCCTTATTAAAAAGGTCTATAAAGTCTACTAATTCCTCTAGTACTATAGCTATATCTAGACTATTTAGTGTTATTTTAGGCGCTATAATCTATAGTACTATTATTATCTCCTTAAGGCTTATAGTAATAAACCTTATTATAGTATCCTTTATCTATTATACCTATTATGCCTCTATAGTGTATAAGGATCTAATAATCCCCTATACTAGGGGTTCTCCCTCTTACTTAGCAGCCTCTAATATATAAAGGCCCTTTACTACCCTAATAACTAGCTACTATTTTACTATATAAATTACTACCTTATAGTGTTCTAGCTATAGTATCCTAAATATTATATCTTAGGTAAGGCCTAGGATAATATATAAATATACTAATAACTCCTAGCTATTAATATTAATTCTAGTATATACTATATAGGTAATAAAGGAGGAGTCTTCCCTCTATTATATCCCCCTTCTCTCTATTTTTACTATAGTATAGACCTGCCTATATTTTAGTAGTTATATAAGCTCTAGGCTAAGCTGCCTTACTGCTAATTTACTTATAGCACTATAGTAATTATAGCTATAATTAATCTAGATATTAATATAAAAATATATATTAAAGAGTACTAGGATTAAGAAAGGTAGTTAGTCTATATATTATTCTAAGTCCCTATCTATGTTTATATACTAGCTATACTTATCTAAATCTATAGCTACTAGCTAGCCCCTTTGCCCCTATATAAGGCTTTGCTTAGGGGCTACTTATTTTCTAAGGTATTAGTTATAGCCCCCTTATCCATGCTATTTATATTTACTCTATATATATTAATTTAGACCTTTAGTTAGTAAGGCAGAAGAAAAGTACACTCCTAGATATAGTAATCCTTAGATCTATAATATAGGTAGCATCCTTCCTAGTAGTGCTTAGTTAACTTTACTTTAGTTACCTATTTAGCCCTTAGCTACTTTATATTCTTCTTAAGGCCCTTATCCTTCTTATTTATCTTATTTTACTAGGTTATTATAGTATATACCCTTATTATTAGCATATTATCCTTATAATCTACCTATTAAGGTATAGGCTAGGCTAGCTAGGGCTTGCGCTAGTTCTAATATTTTTCCTCTAAGGCTAAAGACTTAATATCTACTACTATACTATAGTATTAGGTAACCACTATATAGTACTCTATTTAGCTAACTCCTCTGCTAATAGAGGTCTCCCTTATATATTTATTAAGCATATATTATAGCTTAGCTAGCTTAATATTCTTAGTCTAATAAGCCCCCCTTACTAAAGAAAGCTTTTATTTAAAGTAAATAAAAAATATAGTAAATACCTCTCCTACCCCTTATTCTATCTAATTAAGCTCTATTAGGGCTATCTCCTATCTATAAGGGTCTATATATAGGGTTTCTAAATAGCTAAGAAAGGCCTCTAGGTTATAGTTACTAAGGTAGCTTGCTTTAAAGTATATAGCTATATAGGCCTAGACCTTAGGTAATAGGTTCTAGTAAATAAATATCTATTAATCCTTTTAGGTCCTAATAAAGTCCTTATTTACCTCTAGTTTATATTATATTAGGAACTTCTAGGTAGTAAATATAATCTTATTACTATTATATAGGTTACCTATTAGAATTAGTTTTTATTAGATTTATAATATTAGGGGTAGTAAACCTAGGCCTAAGGGTAGTATAGTAGAGTCTAGGTTAAGGACTATTAGCTCTATAGGAGTGTTTAATAGGAAAGCTAGTTAAGTTACTAGCTCTAGGTTTATGCGTACATATTATTACAGGTTCTTAATTACTCTTACCTACTATTCTAGTATAAGTTAAAGTATTTTAAACTAGGTATTATAAGCCTCTAGTAGTAATATAGCCTTAGATAGGGGGGTTATAGTCCCTGGATTAGGCTAGTGTTCTAGTTAAAGCGTATCTATTAGTTATATTATTATTTCCCTTTTTCTATTATTTAGTAGCCTTCTTTTTTAGACTAAAGGAAGCTTCTTAATTATTAAGGACTAGCCCCTAGGCAACTATAGTAGGGCATTAGTATAATATTAAGAAGCTTAAGAAAGGAAGAAGAAAAGGGTAGGAAGCTATCCCTAGCGGTGTCCCTTATACCCCCTAGCTGCCTTATATTAGCCCCCTTTTCGTACCCTAGCTACCCCTATCTGCCTCCCCCTTACGTGCAGTACGGCTTATGCTTAGGCAAAGCCCAAGCCCTTTACAATTAAATATAATTAGTAATAAGGCTAATTCTTCTCTCTTAAATAAGTCTTTCCCTTACACTAGCTTTTATATTTATACTACTAATATTACTAAATAGACTTATAAATCTAGGGGAAAATCTAATTAATATACTAAAGGGTTTACTTTTTCTAATACTTTATATAGCCTTACTTTTTATAATAACTATTTCTTCTTAGGTTTACTAGGTAATTTATATCCCTTATATAGTTATAAGTATACTATATTTCTG
>JFGX01000587.1:0-13296 GCA_000729855.1 Epichloe aotearoae | reverse complement strand
GGAGACTAAACTTATAGAAACTAAATTTAAAGATAAAGGTTTTAAAAGTAAAGGTAAGGATAAATTTAATAATATACTAGCTAAATACCTTATTAGGCTATTATAGGTATATAAATAGATTACGGAGCTTAATTTTAAGCTATTATTTATTAGATTTAGAAAACCTAGTTTTAGAATAAATACCCTAAAGCTAATACTAAAGATTAGGGTAGTAGTATATAAAAGGGTAATAAAAGAATTTAATACTAAATATAAAGGGAAAAGCATTAAGGGGATTAATTTTAGTAGATTTAGACACACTATATTAGGTTATAAGGCTAAAAGGTAAGATATTTAATATATAATATAGGCCTATATATATAAATTTACACTTAATAGTGCTATAATAGTATTAGATAGTCTAGAGGTAGATTTAAAGGATATATATTTTATATTATAGTAAAATATAGTTATCTAAATTTTTACTATATTTAAGGAGTAAAAAGCTATATTAAGTGTAAGATAAGTAGCTATAAGGTAGGCTAGGAAACCTATAAACTATATTATAGTAAATCTAATAAAATATAAAGTAATAAGATAAGTAAAAAATTAGGTAAAAATAGTAGCTATAGCCTTTTATAATAGTATAATAATTAAGCGTAGTTATTAGATAGCTATATATAATAGTATAGTATCCCTACTACTAAGAGCTAATCTATTAGCCCTCTAATTTATAGATAAATATAGTATAGTAAATAGTATAATTATAGGGAGACTAGCTAGTATTAGGCAAGCTAATTTGCTTTATATTAATATAGAGAGAGCACTAATGTAAAAATTAGTTAAATTTTAATAGAATAAAGAATAAAATAAATAATATAAATAAAGCAAAATTAATAACCTAGTAAACTAAATTAACTAAGTAAATAAATAAGCTAATAAAATTAAGATAAAACTCTTAGAGGTAAAAAGAGTAGTAAAAGAAGTATATAAAAGTGCCTAAAAAATAGAAGATAAGATATATAAACTAATAAAATTAATAAAAAAGGAAGTAAAATCTATAAAAAAGAAGTTTATATAAGTAGTATAAATATTAAAGGATTAGAAGGAGAGGATCCTATAGATTAATTTAGGTAGAATATTAGTGGATTTTAATAAATAACTTAATACTTTAAAATAAGATATAATTAATAAAAAGAAGCATAAGAAAAAGATAGTAGAATTAGTATCTATAATAGTAAAAATATAAGAAATAATTAATATTTAGATAGTAACTATTAATAAGCTATTACTAGAGTAAAAGGGGATTAAAGAGAATATAAAGAGGGTAAAATTAACTCTAATAAAGGTAATTCTAGTGTCTTTAAACCTAGGAGAAACTAGTATATAGTAAGGTAAATTAGGCTAGTAAACACTAAGGTTAGGTAATATATAACTATAGATAGAAATAGTTACACTAGAAATAGTAAATAGGAGGACTAACCTAACTAATAAGTAATAATAAACTAAGACCCTTATACTAGAAATACTAAGTAAGAGGCTAAAGTTAACTAAAAGGCTAGGATTAAAGCTAAGAAAGACTTAAGTGGTTTTATAATAGCTAATACTAAAAACACTAATACTATAGTAATTAACTAGGATATTACTAATAATATTAGGAAAATAAATAGAGATAGTAATAAAATAGATAGAAATAGTGTTACTAGTAACTAGTAAGGTAGTGAAGAAAAGAATAGAAAAGGGAGATAAATTTACTAGGTTATTAGTGTTACGTGGCAGAATAAGCTTAGTTACGAGTGACGTTTATAGGGCTAGATTCGGCACTCTAGTTAGAGGAATTAACTTACTTCTAATATCACATATTATACCTAATAGTAGCTTTTACAAGTGAAATTAGTAAGACTTACGACTAGTTAAATCCGTCGGCCCCTCTAATGGATTTGACCCTACATCGTGCAGAGCTAGCACGTAACAATTAGATTAAAATAAAGAATTTAGATAAGGATTAGAATAGTATTAGAAAGGGTAGTTAGAGAATAAAATATAATAGGTAAGGGAAGGAAATAGGTAAAACTAGTAAGAAAGGACTATAAAACGCAGTAAAAGGAATAATTAGCTCTAAGAATAGGAATTTATTATTTAATATAATAATTTAATTAATACTATTAGAGGATATATATTACTAGAAAACTATTGTAATTTTAAGTAATTTTATAGTAAAGGTAATTATAAATTTAGTAATAGGCATACTAAACCTGTTTTTCTTTTATTTAATTTTAATAAAGGGGAATATTTTTAGGTTGCTTAGGATAGGGAGGTTAAATCTAGCTATAGCTCTATTAGTTATAACTAGGATAGTTATCTTTTAAGGCGCGCCTAGCACTTATTATATAGTAAAATAAGCTTAGTTATAAGTAATGTTTATAGGGCTAGATTTAGCACTCTAGTTAGAGGAATTAACTTACTTCTAATATTATATATTATACCTAATAGTAGCTTTTGTAAAGGGCTTGGGCTTTGCCCAAGCATAAGCCGTACTGCACGTAAGGGGGAGGCAGATAGGGGTAGCTAGGGTACGAAAAGGGGGCTGACATAAGGCAGCTAGGGGGTATAAGGGGCACCGCTAGGGATAGCTTCCTACCCTTTTTCTTCTTCCTTTCTTAAGCTTCTTAATATTATACTAATGCCCTACTATAGTTACCTAGGGGCTAGTCCTTAATAATTAAGAAGCTTCCTTTAGTCTAAAAAAAAAAAGCTACTAAACAATAGAAAAAGGGAAACAATAATATAACTAATAGACACGCTTTAACCAGAACACCAGCCTAATCCAGGGACTATAACCCCCCTATCTAAGGCTATATTACTACTAGAGGCTTATAATGCCTAGTTTAAAACACTTTAACTTATACTAGAACAGTAGGTAAGAGCAATTAAGAACCTACAACAACACATACGCGCAAACCTAGAGCTAGTAACTTAACTAGCTTTCCTATTAAACACTCCTATAGAGCTAATAGTCCCTAACCTAGACTTAACTATACTACCCTTAGGCCTAGGTTTACCACCCTTAATGTTATAAATCTAATAAAAACCAATCCTAATAGGTAACCTATATAATAGTAATAAGATTATATTTGCTACCTAGAAGTTCCTAATATAATATAAACTAGAGGTAGATAAGGACTTTATTAGGACCTAAAAGGATTAATAGATATTTATTTACTAGAACCTATTACCTAAGGTCTAGGCCTATATAGCTATATACTTTAAAGTAGGCTACCTTAGTAACTATAACCTAGAGGCCTTTCTTAGCTATTTAGAAACCCTATATATAGACCCTTATAGATAGGAGATAGCCCTAATAGAGCTTAATTAGATAGAATAAGGGGTAGGAGAGGTATTTACTACGTTTTTTATCTACTTTAAATAGAAGCTTTCTTTAGTAAGGGGGGCTTATTAGACTAAGGACATTAAGCTAGCTAAGCTATAATATACACTTAATAAACGTATAAGAGAGACCTCTATTAGCAGAGGAGTTAGCTAAATAGAGTACTATATAGCGGTTACCTAATACTATAGTATAGCAGTGGATATTAAGTCTTTAGCCTTAGAGGAAAAATATTAGAACTAGCGCAGGCCCTAGCTAGCCTAGCCTATACCTTAATAGGTAGATTATAAGGGTAACACACTAATAATAGGGATATATACTATAATAACCTAGTAGAATAAGATAAATAAGAAGAATAAGGGCCCTAAGAAGAATATAAAGTAGCTAAGGGCTAAATAGGTAACTAAAGCGGAGTTAACTAAGCGCCGCTAAGAAGGATGCTACCTATATTATAGATCTAAGGATTACTATATCTAGGAGTGTACCTTCCTCCTGCCTTACTAACCAAAGGTCTAAATTAATACACATAGAGTGGATATAGATAGTGTAGATAAGGGGGCTATAACTAATACCTTAGAAAATAAGTAGCCCCTAAGCAGAGCCTTATATAGGGGCAGAGGGGCTAGCTAGTGGCTATAGATTTAGACAAGTATAGCTAGTATATAAATGTAGATAGGGATATAGAATAATATATAGACTAACTACCTTTCTTAATCCTAGTACTCTTTAATATATATTTTTATATTAATATCTAGATTAATTATAGCTATAATTACTATAGTACTATAAGCAAATTAGTAGTAAGGTAGCTTAGCCTAGAGCTTATATAACTACTAAAACATAGGTAGGTCTATACTATAGTAGAAACAGAGAGGAGGGGGATATAATAAAGGGAAGACTCCTCCTCTATTACCTATATAGTGTGTGCTAGAATTAATATTAATAGCTAGGAGTTATTAGTGTATTTATACGTTATCCTAGGCCTTACCTAAGATATAATATTTAGGATGCTATAGCTAGAACACTATAAGGTAGTAATTTATATAGCAGAACAGTAGCTAGTTATTAGGGCAGTAGAGGGCCTTTATGTGTTAGAGGCTGCTAAGTAGGAGGGAGAACCCCTAGTATAGGGGATTATTAGATTATTATATACCGCAGAGGCATAATAGGCATAATAGATAAAGGATACTATAATAAGGTTTATTACTATAAGCCTTAAGGAGATAATAATAGTACTATAGATTATAGCGCCTAAAATAACACTAAATAGTCTAGATATAGCTATAGTACTAGAGGAATTAGTAAACTTTATAGACCTTTTTAATAAGGCTAAGGCTAACAGCCTGCCTCCCTATAGGGGTTCTCTTAATTACTATATATAGTTACGTAAGAACTTAGATAGGTCCTAACTAGCACTCCTATAAGGGCTATTATATAATATACTAAGGGACTAGCTCTTAGAGGTTTAGCGCTAGATTATAGACCTTATAGATAAAGGATAGATCTATACTAGCTCCTTATTAGCTATAGCTCTAGTTCTTCTTATTAAAAAATTAAATAAGGGATAGCGTTTCTATATAGACTATTACGCACTTAGTAAGATAATAGCATAGGACTGCTACCTATTCCTATTAATTAAGGAAACCCTATACTCCCTCTCCTAGGCATGCTAGTTTATAAAGGTAGATATTTATATAGTATTCTATAAACTATAGATAGCTAAGGATAAGGAGTACCTTATAGCCTTTTATATAAGGTTTAGGTTATTTAAATAGCTAGTTTACCTATTTAGCCTAGCTAGTGCACTAGCAACCTTCTAATACTATATTAATAAATCCTTAGGGGATATATTAGGAGATTTTATAATAGTATATCTTAATAATATCTTAGTTTATTTAGGGGGGTTAAGGAAGGACTATATAGTAAAGGTTTAACTTATACTAGGGCGCTTAAAGGCTATAGGGTTATACCTTAACCTTAATAAGTCTATATTTGCTATAAAGAAGGTCTAATACCTAGGGTATATTATTATAGCAGGCTGTTTAATCCGTCCTAATCTAGCGAAGGTAGCGGCTATAAGAGAATAGTTAGTACCTATAAAACTATAGGGGGTCTAAAGCTTTTTAGGGTTTATAAACTTTTACTATAACTTTATTAGGAACTTTTTAGAGTTAGTAGTGCTACTTATATAACTTACTAAGAAGAATACCCCTTTTTATTAGGGACTAGAGAAGAATAATGCTTTTAAGAGGTTAAAAGATACTTTTATTATATATCTAGTCCTAGTATAATAGGACCTAGATCGTCCTATAGTAGTAGAGGCTAACTGTTTAGGCATAGCCCTTAGCGGGTGCCTTTTATAATAGGGACCTAATAATATAATATACCTGGTTGCTTACTACTCCGCTAGCCTTATAGCTTTATAAAAGAACTATATAATCTATAATAAGGAACTATTAGCTATTATCTTATGCTTAAAGGCATGGTTAGTAGAGTTATAGGGCATTTCCTATCTATTTACTATTTATATAGACTATAAGAACCTAGAGCACTTTATAACCCTAAGGTTAATATTAGAATAGTAGGCCTAATAGGCAGATATACTTATACTATTTAATTTTTATCTATGCTATAGGCCTAGCATATAGGCTTAATAACCAGATACTTTATCTTAAAGGGAATAAGACTAATAAGAAGTAACTTTAAGAATAGGATAGGTCTTATAACCCCTTACTATTACTTAGCTATTACTATTACTAGGAGCACACTAGGATAAGTCTAATATAGAGCTACACTAGTTACATACGCCCCTACTACTAGTAGGGGAGGCTCTCTTTACTAATAAGCACCTCTAGGCTCTCTAGGACTAGGCTATTGTGTTAGATCCTATATATAGTATCTAACTAAGGGCTATTTAGGAAGGTATCTAGAGGTTTCCCCTAGGGGTAATAATAAGAGAGTAGGTAGTAGACTACTCTATAAGTGCCTATAGAGCGCTTTAATTTTAAGGGTATATATAGGTCCTAGCTTAGGAGCCCCTTATAATAACCCTTATATAATAGTGCTATAACTTACTAGTAGCAGGACACCTAGGCTATAACACCATGTTCTAGATATTATAGTAATAGTTTTATTAGGATAGGATATTATAGGATATTACTAGGTTTATTTGTAATTACCACTATATTAGTAGTTATAAGAGCTATTAATAGCGCTAGGGCTTACTAAAGCCCTTACTAATTCCTAACTAGTTCTAGTTATAGATCTCTATTAACTTTATAATAAACCTGCTAGTATTATCTCTAGAGAGGCTATAGTACCTTATAGTAATTATAGATAGACTCTTAAAGTTTATATAGCTAGAGGCTATAACCTCTATTAGAGCTAAGGAGTGTGCGGAATAATTTAAGATAGTCTAGTGGAGATTTAGAGGGTTTCCTTAGTTTATTATTATAGATTAAGGATTAGACTAGTTAGGGAAGTTCTAGATAATATTATACTCCCTAGTAGGGATTAACTAGTTACTTTCTATATTATATTACCCCTAGACTAATAGTAGTATAGAATAGGTAAACCAGGAAGTGTAGGTAATCCTATATATAATAATCTCCTTCTTATAGTATAACTAGCCTAAATACCTTATTACTTACTAACTTATAATAAATAATAGGACCTCTTTAGTTACTAGGGTAAGCCTAAATAGATTACTTTATAGTTATAACCTAGAGCCTATCTAGTCCTAGCCTAACTATTCTGCCTCTATAACCACACTAAAGGGTAGAGCTATTTAATTCCTAAGTTACCTCTAAGAGGGTACTCTCTTAGCTTAGGCTATAATAGCTTATATATAGTAATAGTAATAGAATGCTATATTAGTATTAAGATACCTAGTAGAATGTTTCTAGGTTAGGGATAAAGTATAGTTATTACTTAAAAATATTAAAATAAACTATCCTTTAAGGAAACTTAACTAGGTAGCTACTAAGTATATAGTTATAGAAGTGCTATTTTTACTTATAGTCTAGTTAGATATACTAAAGGGTATCTATCTAGTTTTCTATATTAACCTTATTAAAAGGGCAGTAGAGGATCCACTTCCTAGCTAAAAACTACAGAACTTATGCCTAAGTCTAGAATAGGTCTTAGTAAAGGATAATAATAAACTTATTAAGGAATATTAGGTAGAATAGATCTTAGTAGTTTAGAATGCGCTAGGATAGGGTAGGAGATAGAATATCTTAGTTAAGTAGGTAGGGTATGTATAACTAATATAGGAACTATTAGAGAGTATAGATAAGATAAAAGCCCTTAATAAATTTAAGGTAGAATAGGGTAATATATAAGTTAATAATAAACTAAATTAATTTTAGAAAACTTATCTACCTATAGAGACTTCTACTAGTGCCTAAGGTATAAATATACCACTACCTGCTATTACTTAGGCATTACTACTATCTACTATATTATAGATATTACTTAGTTCCCTAGAGGAACTTAGGTTAATAGGCCCCTCCTCCGCTTAGGGGCTAGTTAACACTAACCTATATATAGGAGGGGCATGGGTAGATACGTATAGTAGTTAGAGCTACCTACTATAGGTACTACCTAGGTTCTAGATAGTATAATTAAGAGGTATAAAATAGGTATATATAGGAGGGGCACTAGCTAGAGATACACTTAGAGGGCTACAAAGAGGGGGACCACTAATCCTAGCTAGGGGCTAGCTAGCTCTAGAGGAGTAAGGGGCATATCTATAGGTAGGACTTACTTTAGAAGTAAGTTAGAAGCACTATTAATAATAATAAAAAAGTAAGTTATTACTTACTTTAATATATTAAAGATAGCGCTAGTTACTACTATAGTAGCAAGAAGAAAGTATATAAAGAAAGGCTATAGATTACTTATAGAATTCCTTATATATAGTAGTTAAGCTACTAACTACCTGCTAATTTTACTAGAATAAAACACTAGTAACCTACTATATAGAATTCCCTAGGCTATAGCTAGCTAAGGGACTAGCACTAATATAGGGAGTAATGTTAAGGCTAGTTATATTTATAGTAGGTAAGTTTGTGGATAGAGAGGGCCTAAGGGCTAAATAAACTAGTGCTAGATTAAATTAAGCCTGGTTTAGTAAAGTAGTCCACTAGCTTATAAAATAGCGGAACTTCTAGGATAGAATAGGTATTTTCTTCTTAGTATCTAAGGTCTTTAGGACACTAGGGATAAGGATATAAGTACCTATAGTAATTTTAGCTTTAAGGTCCTTAAGGGCATATTAAAGTTAGGGATTAGCGAAAAGAAGCCTAGTTAACTAGATATAGGTAATATAATTCTACTAATAAGAAGGATAGGACTCCCTGCTTTTAGGGGGGTAATAGTTTAAAACACTAGTAGTAAGGGATTATTTAATATATAGCCTATATAGGCGCTAAACTAATATAGGAGTAGTATACTACTTATTATTAGAGTCCCTTTCTATAAGGAACTTACTAATAAAATAGGCTAGGGGCGTTATAGGCCTAGTTAGGGGA
This sequence comes from Epichloe aotearoae, assembly GCA_000729855.1. Lineage (NCBI taxonomy): Eukaryota > Fungi > Ascomycota > Sordariomycetes > Hypocreales > Clavicipitaceae > Epichloe > Epichloe aotearoae. The sequence goes on along the minus strand of JFGX01000587.1, from coordinate 4,395 downwards.
GTAGAAGGAATAAGTGGATTATAAGGTATATCTAATAAGTAAATAATTAATAGTAGGATAGAATTAAGGTAATAAATTAAGAAGGTATAATAGGACTATAATATTTAGAGAATATATTATATAAGGGAAGGTAAAGCTATATAAGGGAAATAAGTAAGATATTTATATAGGGGATTCGCACCTATATTAGGTAAGTTATAGATAGGTAGGGGTAGGGTAGTTATTATTATAATAAATAGAGGCTAGCGGGACAGATGTGTCACACACACTACTAAATAATAGGTAGGGGCAGGGCTAATATTATTATAATAATAAAGAGGGGCTAGGTAGAATGCGTATTATGGACTTATAAAAATAAGGGGGATTAGCTAGGACATATTACGCGCACTACTAAATAATAGGTAGGGGGTAGGGCTAATATTATTATAATAATAAAGAGAGGCTAGGTAGAAAATAGGTAGGAAACCTATTAGGAGGAATAAGGGGGAGACCTATAGTTAATAGGTAAGTAAGGGTATATATAAAGGGCTTAGGCTTTGCCTAAGCATAAGCTATACTATATGTAAGGGGGAGGTAGATAGGGGTAGCTAGGGTATGAAAAGGGGGCTAACATAAGGCAGCTAGGGGGTATAAGGGGCACCGCTAGGGATAGCTTCCTGCCCTTTTTCTTCTTCCTTTCTTAAGCTTCTCAATATCATACCGACGCCCTACTGTAGTTGCCTAGGGGCCAGTCCTTAACAGCTTTTATAAGTAAAATTAGTATGACTTATAACTAGTTAAATCCGTTAGCCCCTCTGACGGATTTAACCCTACATCGTGCAGAGCCAGCACGTAACACTTAGAGTCTTTATCTAATACTAATAATATTTACTTAGTAAGGGGAATATAAGTATTATATAATAGTTAATAATAGTAATTACTAACCTTATATAAGTAATATCTCTAAGATTATCTAGACCTAACCTTATAGTAATAACCTAAGTTACCCTTACCTATAATACTTACTTAAATATACCTATTATAAAGTATATCTTATAAGGTACTATAAGATATAAGTATATTAGGCTATAAAGTTAGCGCTTACTAGTTAAGAGGGAAAGTATTGTATATATAAGTAACTTCTATAAAGAATATAAAGAATTATACCTTATACTACCTCTTACCTAGGCCTTAGAAAGGTATAAGAATTATAAAGAAATATACTTAGTACTTATCTCTAGCTCTCTTATAGAAAATAATAACTTACTAGTAAGTTACTTAGAATAAGCTAGTGAAGGAATATAATTATTATAAGCTATACTAAGGCTTAGGATATTATTTAATACTAAAGTACTAGTAATATAAATCTTATACTTAGGAGTAATTAAGCCCTCCTAGGAGTAAGCCTTCTCCTTAGCTTAAGCTAATATATAAAGAGATATATTAATTAAAATATAGGGATAGTTAATAAAAAGTATATTATAAAGGTAAGAAAAAGAAAGCCTATAAATATTAGGTTAGAAAAGCCTTTATAAGAGAGAAGTATAGGTATAAAAGTAAGAAAGCTTACTTTAATCTTATATTAAATTTACTTACTATAAAATACTATATATTTACTAGTTAATATAATAATTAGTAGTCTTAATAGCCTTAATACTAATTAAGGGGTATATTACCTAGTAGTAAGTAAATTAACTAGTTATAAGTAATATATACTTATAACTATATTAAGGAAGCTAAAATATACCTTATATTAATATACTATCTTAGAATAAGAAGTATATAAGATTTATAATAGGTACTCTCTTTATAAAAGAAGAGCTTTAGACCTTCTATTTATATAAGAGAAATCAGCTATAATTAAATCCTTTTCTTTACTTTTATTATCCCTTCTGAACACATCTTTGCCCCAAGTCACGTGCCACACTGCGATAGAAATTCGCCGAAGTTCCCCGCCTTAGCGATGTAACGTCAAGACTCACTGAGAGACAGGCTTCAACTTGCAACTCGCAACTCGCAGGCGATGGAAAAAGTGGCTTGGAGTTGGGGGCCTTTTCTGTTATGTGCTGGCTCTGCACGATGTAGGGTTAAATCCGTCAGAGGGGCCGACGGATTTAACTAGTTATAAGTTATACTAATTTCACTTATAAAAGCTACTATTAGGTATAATATATAATATTAGAAGTAAGTTAATTCTTCTAACTAGAGTGCTAAATCTAGCCCTATAAACATCCCTTATAACTAAGCTTATTCTACTATATAATAAGTGCTAGGCATGCCTTAAAAGATAACTATCCTAGTTATAACTAATAGAGCTATAGCTAGATTTAACCTCCCTATCCTAAGTAACCTAAAAATATTCCCTTTTATTAAAATTAAATAAAAGAAAAACAGGTTTAGTATGCTTATTACTAAAATTATAATTACCTCTATTATAAAATTACTTAAAATTTATAATAGTTTTCTAGCTATATATATTCTCTAATAGTGTTAATTAAATTATTATATTAAATAATAAATTCCTATTCTTAGAGCTAATTATTCCTTTTACTGTGTTTTATAGTCTTTTCTTACTAGTTTTACTTATTTCCTTCCCTTACCTATTATATTCTATTCTCTAACTACCCTTTCTAATACTATTCTAATCCTTATCTTAATTCTTTATTTTAATCTAATAACCTAGTAAATTTATCTCCCTTTTTTATTCTTTTCTCCGCTACCTTACTAGTTACTAGTAATACTATTTCTATCTATTCTATTACTATCTCTATCTATTTTCCTAATATTATTAGTAATATCCTAGTTAATTACTATAGTATTAGTGTTTTTAGTATTAGCTATTATAAAACCACTTAAGTCTTTCTTAGCTTTAATCCTAGCCTTTTAGTTAACTTTAGCCTCTTACTTAGTATTTCTAGTATAAGGGTCTTAGTTTATTATTACTTATTAGTTAGGTTAGTCCTCCTATTTACTATTTCTAGTGTAACTATTTCTATCTATAGTTATATATTACCTAACCTTAGTGTTTACTAGCCTAATTTACCTTACTATATACTAGTTTCTCCTAGGTTTAAAGACACTAGAATTACCTTTATTAGAGTTAATTTTACCCTCTTTATATTCTCTTTAATCCCCTTTTACTCTAGTAATAGCTTATTAATAGTTACTATCTAAATATTAATTATTTCTTATATTTTTACTATTATAGATACTAATTCTACTATCTTTTTCTTATGCTTCTTTTTATTAATTATATCTTATTTTAAAGTATTAAGTTATTTATTAAAATCCACTAATATTCTACCTAAATTAATCTATAGGATTCTCTTCTTCTAATCCTTTAATATCTATATTACCTATATAAACTTCTTTTTTATAGATTTTACTTTTTCTTTTATTAATTCTATTAGGTTAGCTATTTTCTCTTCTATTTCTTAGGCACTTTTATATACTTCTTTTACTACTTTTTCTATCTCTAAGAGTTCTATCTTAATTCTATTAGCTTATTTTTCTACTTAGTTAATTTAGTCTACTAGGTTATTAATTTTGCTTTATTTATATTATTTATTTTATTCTTTATTCTATTAAAATTTAACTAATTTTTATACTAGTGCTCTCTCTATATTAATATAAAGCAAATTAGCTTACCTAATACTAGCTAGTCCCCCTATAATTATACTATTTACTACGCTATATTTATCTATAAATTAGAGGGCTAATAGATTAGCTCTTAGTAGCAGGGATGCTATACTATTATATATAGCTATCTAATAACTACACTTAACTATTATACTATTATAAAAGGCTATAGCTACTATTTTTACCTAATTTTTTACTTATCTTATTACTCTATATTCTATTAGATTTACTATAATATAGTTTATAGGTTTCCTTACCTACCTTATAGCTACTTATCTTATACTTAATATAGCTTTCTATTCCTTAAATATAGTAAAAATTTAGATAACTATATTTTACTATAATATAAAATATATATCCTTTAAATCTACCTCTAGACTATCTAATACTATTATAGCACTATTAAGTGTAAATTTATATATATAGGCCTATATTATATATTAAATATCTTACCTTTTAGCCTTATAACCTAATATAGTGTGTCTAAATCTACTAAAATTAATCCCCTTAATGCTTTTCCCTTTATATTTAGTATTAAATTCTTTTATTACCCTTTTATATACTACTACCCTAATCTTTAGTATTAGCTTTAAGGTATTTATTCTAAAACTAGGTTTTCTAAATCTAATAAATAATAGCTTAAAATTAAGCTTTATAATCTATTTATACACCTATAATAGCCTAATAAGGTATTTAGCTAGTATATTATTAACTTTATCCTTACCTTTACTTTTAAAATCTTTATCTTTAAATTTAGTTTCTATAAGTTTAGTTTTC
>JFGX01000586.1:0-13347 GCA_000729855.1 Epichloe aotearoae | reverse complement strand
TTTACTATGCCTTCTTTTTTTATACTAGTTTTAAGATACTAGTAATTTTCTTATCTTTCTTATAGAACTCTCTTAATAATACTGTTTTCTATTCCTATAATATTTAGATCTATGTGTTAAACTATAGGATTCTATTATAAAGAAAACTAGCTATTCTAATAAAAGTTTTAAGACTTACTAAATTACTTAGAAAAACTATCTTTTAAAAGGCTTTAAGTCTATTATTAGTATTAATAATTCTATTACTATTAATAATAAAACCTAATAATTAAATAGTAGGGTAACTAATAAAAGACTTCTTTACTATAATTATTATCCTATTTTCTTTAAGAATTTTAAGTATAATACTAAGGTATTCTAAATGCTCCTTAATACTATCTAAAAACATAATTATATTATTAATATAGACTTAAATAAAATACTTATACTTCTAGAAAAGTTAGTCTATAAACCTTTAGGTAAAAGTAAGGGAGTTTTTAAAACCTATTAATACTATATTTAATACCTTAAGACCTTAATTTAAAATAACTACTATATAGGCTTAATAGTCCTTCCTAACTAGTAACTAGTAGAAGAATCCTATTCTATTAAAGAGAGAGAAAACCTTCTTACTATAGGTATTATCTATAATATTACTTTAGTCTAGTAAAGGGTATATATCTAGTATTACTATATTATTAAGTAGTTTTATATTAATTATAACTCTTCCTTTCCTTTTCTAGCTAGTTTCTTACTATACTATAAACACTAGGCACACTATAGCTACTAGCTTATCTAAATATAATATCTTCCCTTTTATATAGAGTTTATTATATACTTTATTAAGTTTATTTATATCCTACCCCCCTAATCTATAAGGCCTAATTAGCCTTATTTAATATTGCTATTCTTTAATAAGATTAATCCTTATTTTCTAGTCCTTAGGCATAGGAATAATACCTCTATTATAATAAATATTATATTTATTAGTTAGCTAGATAAATTTATTTATAGCCTTATAATTAATATTAGTAACTTATACTCTAAATTTATTAGTTATATATAGAATATCTTCTAGGTATAAGATCCTATATAATAGTACTCCTATATTAACCCTCTTTAGACTAAAACTATCTCCTTCTTTATTAGATTTATTATTAGCCCTATTTTTACCTTCTACTTTCTCTATAATATCCTTACTAAAATAAGTATAATATATAAAAGGATTATTAACTAGATAGTTAGTATTAACCTTACTAGTTACTATTAGCTATATAACCTTCTAATATTTACTAATAGTAATAGTTTTATTAGTTAAGTTATAGGTAACTATCTATCCCTAGCTAGATCTGCTAATTAGTGTATTAGGAAAATACTTTAAATATAACTCTACATAATACACGCTTATTTCCTAATTTTCCTACGCTATTTTCTAAGTAACTAGTATATATAACTATACTTTTAGTAGAATTATTACTATATAGGTAGTAATTACCTGCTAATATAGAACCTTATTTATTAGTTAGAATATTTCTACTTATACTACTATACTATAGACTAACCTAAAAACCACCTTAGGGTGTATAAAATTAATTTTTACTCTATATTTATAAAGAAAATTTATTCTAAGTAATAGTTTAGGGCCTAGATTTAGTATTATATCTACTATAACTATAAAGTATCTAGTAATTTCTATTCTACACACTACTCCTAGGATATAAAAATTAAATATAGTGGTTTTAGTTATAAAAAAGGATAACTAGACTCTAGATATAGGCTTTAGTTCCTATATTCCCTATTTTATATTTAACCTATTCTACTATAACTACCCTTTATCTACTAGAATTAATAATATTTCTATATTAAGGTAAATCTAATAACTCTTACCTTTATTATTAAATTTAAGAGGGATTTTTAAATATATATTTACCCTTTTACTATTATACTTAATCTCTTAAGGTCTTACTATAGCCTTAATTACTTATCCTAGGGTAAGCTATTTTAACCTAGGTATATCTATCTTAGTAGTAGCCTTATTTCTTTCTTTTTTAATATTATTAATAAAATAGGTTTTAATAAAGTTAGTCTCTTATACTCTATTCTCTAGAACCTCCCTTTCTTTAGTTATATAATAACTATATTTCTAAAGATAAGTTTTATACTATTATATATTAGAATTATTATTATATACTATAATATATATATACTCCTTCTCTTTATTAGATAGCTTTTCTTAACACTAGAATTATTATAGCTATTAATATTAACCTCTTATCTCTAGTAATCCTAAGTCCTATAGATATTACCTATTCTACTAGTTCTAAATATTCTCTTATTAGCTTTAGTTAAAACCTAGTTATTCTTCTTAATTCTCTTAGGGCTTATTTTACTAGGGCCTCTAGTTTTATCCTTTAGTATATTAGTTTTACTAATATAGCTTTAGTTAGAAAAATCCTAAAGGTCTTTAAGTACTCTAATTATCCTATTAGTAATATTAGTTCTCTAATAGGAACTATATATTTAATAGCCTATTCTAATTAGCTTATGCTTTATTCTTATTATCCTCTAAATTACTACTAGATATTTTAGTATTAAAGTAGACCTTAAGCTTTTCTTTACTCTTTTTACCTTTAGGGTAGCTTTTACTATATAAATAGTTATATAGGTTATATCTTTTATTATCTACTATAGTAATATAGGCTAATCTTATGTTATCTTTAGTTAGAACCAGGCATATCTAATATAATCCTAGATAAAGCTTAAGATATAGGCGCACTAGAAGCTAATAATTAGTTATTTTACTATTTACCCTTATATACTAGAAAATCTTTAATATAAATTTATAGAAAGAGACCTTATTTAAGATATCCTCCTTTATATATTCTACTTTATTAAGCTATGCTATTATATCCTATACTTAAATACTAAATTCCTTTTATATAGTAGTAAATACTATTAATATATTATTAAATATAGTAGTTTATTTACCTATATTAAGATATTATCTATACTATACTATTATATCTCCTTAGAATAGTGTCTAAATCTTTTTCTAAATAATATCTTACTAGCTAGGATTAGTATAATATAGGTAATCTTTAACTACCTAGATCTATAATTTAATATTATAAAAAATAGTCTACTTCCTATTATATATAATAAGGTTATTACTAGCTTCTTCTAGTTTATTATAAGGCTTAAAGTATCTAATATCTATAATCTTCTATATTAAATCTATATTTTATTCTACTATCTCCACTTACTAACTATACTAATCCTAATCTAGCACTAGATCTATCCTTCCTTAGTAGCTAGGGTTAGTATACTATCCTTAGTCTAGGTAATATAGTACTTAATACTATACCTAGTAAGGATTTAGCTATTACTATATAAATCCTTACTAATACTATAGTAGTGTAGGTTATACTACTTATTCTAGGTAGGTATCTAAGTAGCTTTTATATTATCCCTAGTTACTTAGTAGATATATTATCCCCTATATAGTATTTTACGCTATTAGTATTAAACCTACTAAGGTACTAGTACCTTATAAGTTTCTAAGTTTAGTTACTAATCTAGATACTAGCTAGTCTATTCTAGTCACTACTTTATTTATTATAGCTTACTATATAGCCTATTACTATTCTAATACTCCCTATAATAACCTTATAGTATTATATTTAGTAGGCCTAGTTTAAAATTCCTTTAATTCTAGTATATTTCCTAAGGGTTCTAGTTATAGGTCTTCTAAATTTAACTCTATTAGTTAGTTAGGGGGTTTAGTATATTAAGTAGTAGTGTTGTTTTTAAGGTAGTTTATAATTCCCTTTCCTTTATTATTTTTATCCTTCTCTATATCTTTCTTAGTCTTAGTAGTTATAGTACTATTTATAGGACTAGTAATGCCCTCTACTTACTACTCTAAGGCCTTACTGCCCTCTAATCTAGTAGATTTATTAAGAAATCCTTTAGATTTAGCTTTACTAATATAGATTTTAACTTAATTCTAAGTAAGATATATAGCTTATAAATCTACTAGGTTCTAGTAAATAGGTAGTTCTTAATCTCTTAGCTATTCCCTTTTCTTAAGAATTCTATTATTAAATTTATATCTTATAAGGTTATTTAAATCTTCTTATTTACTAGTTCTAATAAGTTTCTATTTTTAATATCTAAAATCTAGGTTTATACTATTAAATATCTAAAATTAATAAATAAGGTATAGTTTATTTTTAGTAACTAGAAAAGCAAATTTATATTATAAATAGTTAGTTTTAGATATAGGGTTTCTATATCTAGGTTACTAAAGGTATATAATAAAAGAATCTCTAATTACTACTACTTATTATATACTAGCTCTACATAATATAGGGTTAAATCTATTAGAGGGGCTAATAGATTTAACTAGTTATAAGTTATACTAATTTCACTTATAAAAGCTACTATTAGGTATAATATGTGATGTTAGAAGTTAGATAATTCTTCTAACTGGAGTGCTAAATCCGGCCCTATAAACGTCCCTCGTGACTAAGCTCATTCTGCCACGTAACAGTAATAGTTTAAAATACTAGTAGTAAGGGATTATTTAATATATAGCCTATATAGGCGCTAAACTAATATAGGAGTAGTATACTACTTATTATTAGAGTCCCTTTCTATAAGAAACTTACTAATAAAATAGGCTAGGGGCATTATAGGCCTAGTTAGGGGAGCGAAAGGAATAAGTAAATTATAAGGTATATCTAATAAGTAAATAATTAATAGTAGGATAGGATTAAGGTAATAAATTAAGAAGGTATAATAGGACTATAATATTTAGAGAATATATTATATAAAGGAAGGTAAAGCTATATAAGGGAAATAAGTAAGATATTTATATAGGGGATTTATACCTATATTAGGTAAGTTATAGATAGGTAGGGGTAGGGCTAATATTATTATAATAATAAAGAGAGGCTAGGTAGAAAATAGGTTGGAAACCTATTAGGAGGAATAAGAGGGAGACCTATAGTTAATAGGTAAGTAAGGGTATATATAAAGGGCTTAGGCTTTACCTAAGTATAAGCTATACTACACATAAGGGGGAGGCAAATAGGGGTAGCTAGGGTATAAAAAGGGGGCTAATATAAGGTAGCTAGGGGGTATAAGGGGCACTACTAAGGATAGCTTCCTGCCCTTTTCTTCTTCCTTTCTTAAGCTTCTTAATATTATACCAATGCCCTACCGCAGTTGCCTAGGGGCCAGTCCTTAACAGTACCTAAGGTATAAATATACTATTACTTACTATTACTTAGGTATTATTATTATTTACTATATTATAAATATTACTTAGTTCCTTAAAGGAACTTAGGTTAATAGGCTTTTTCTTTACTTAAGGGCTAGTTAATACTAACCTATATATAGGAAGTATATAGATAAATATATATAGTAATTAAAGCTACTTACTATAAGTATTACCTAGGTTCTAGATAGTATAATTAAGAGGTATAAAATAAATATATATAGGAGAGGTACTAGCTAAAAATATACTTAGAGAGTTATAAGGAAAGGGACTACTAGTCCTAGCTAAGGGCTAGCTAGCTCTAGAGAAGTAAGAGGTATATTTATAGGTAAGACTTACTTTAGAAGTAAGTTAAAAGCACTATTAATAATAACTAGAAAGTAAGTTATTACTTACTTTAATATATTAGAGATAGTATTAGTTATTATTATAATAATAAGAAAAAAGTATATAAAGAAAGGCTATAGACTACTTATAGAATTCCTTATATATAGTAGTTAAGCTACTAATTACTTACTAATTTTACTAGAATAAAATACTAGTAACTTACTATATAGAATTCCCTATACTATAGCTAGCTAAGGGATTAGTACTAATATATAAAGTAATATTAAGGCTAGTTATATTTATAGTAAGTAAGTTTATAGATAAAGAGGGCCTAAAGGCTAAATAAACTAGTACTAGATTAAATTAAGCCTAGTTTAGTAAAGTAGTTTACTAGCTTATAAGGTAATAAAACTTCTAGGATAAGATAGGTATTTTCTTCTTAGTATTTAAGGTCTTTAGAATACTAAGAATAAGAATATAAGTACTTATAGTAACTTTAGCTTTAAGGTCTTTAAGGGTATATTAAAGTTAGGGATTAGTAAAAAGAAGCCTAGTTAACTAGATATAAGTAATATAATTTTACTAATAAGAAGGATAAGACTTCTTACTTTTAGGGGGGTAATAGTTTAAAATACTAGTAATAAGTGATTATTTAATATATAGCCTATATAGGCGCTAAACTAATATAGGAGTAGTATACTACTTATTATTAAAGTCCCCTTTTATAAGGAACTTACTAATAAAATAGGCTAAGGGAGTTATAGGCCTAGTTAGGGGAGCGAAAGGAATAAGTAAATTATAAGGTATATTTAATAAGTAAATAATTAGTAGTAGAATAGGATTAATATAATAAATTAAGAAGGTATAATAGGATTATAATATTTAGAGAATATATTATATAAGGGAAGGTAAAGCTATATAAGGGAAATAAGTAAGATATTTATATAGGGGATTTACACCTATATTAAGTAAGTTATAGATAGGTAGGGGTAAGGTAGTTATTATTATAATAAATAGAGGCTAGCGGGGCGGACGCGTTATATATATTACTAAATAATAGGTAGGGGGCAGGGCTAATATTATTATAATAATAAAGAAAGGCTAGGTAGAAAATAGGTAAGAAACCTATTAGGAGAAATAAGGGGGAGACCTATAGTTAATATGTAAGTAAGGGTATATGTAAAGGGCTTAGGCTTTGCCTAAGCATAAGCTATACTACATATAAGGGGGAGGTAAATAGGGGTAGCTAGGGTATAAAAAGGGGGCTAATATAAGGTAGCTAGGGGGTATAAGGGGCACCGCTAGGGATAGCTTCCTGCCCTTTTCTTCTTCCTTTCTTAAGCTTCTTAATATTATACCAACGCCCTACCGCAGTTGCCTAGGGGCTAGTCCTTAACAATATTACTATTATTAAGTAGGGTTATAGTATAGTTAAATACCCTAGTAGTTATTCCTATTACTATTCTAGTAACTATTCTAATAACCTCTAAATTATAGCCTAGTAATACTATTATATAGTTAGTATCCTCTACGTTAGCCCTAAGTATTATATTTACTATATATATTTAATCCTTATTATATATCCCTAAACTATTAGTTAGTAATCTATTAGTATTTATCTTATACCTAACTTATAATAGTTAATTCTCTCTCCCTAATCTATATAAGAAACTAATTAATTATTATATTTACTAATAGTAGAGTAATAATTATTTAAATCTCTAAATTAAATACTTAATAGACTATTTATAATTATATATATATATTATTTACGCTAGATAGCAATTTATGCTTTTACTAGTACTCCTGCGGTGATGTTGCTTTGTAGTAGGAAAACCGTACTAGGTTACTAATTATCTAGTTACCTAGATAACTAGTTAGTTGCCTAGTTAGGTGAAAAACCTACTACAATTTGTTACGCTATGTACATCGTTCCTACTCGTGAGTGTTTGATATCTAAATACCCTTTTTTACAACGATATTCCTCCAACTATCCCCGTATTCTTTAATCCGGTTCCCTATCCCTTAGTTATGCAATATAGTTGCAAACCCTAGCTCAAAATTAGACCCTAGAGCTCTGGGTATCCTAGCTAATTTATATAGCGAAGTAGCTTGTTTAATTCGCTTGCAATACTTGGAAAAAAGGGGGCCCGGACCCACTTTTCCTCGCATTGCGATTGGTTCAATTTTAGAGGTGTGACTAAGACCTCTAAAATTGTGCCCCGTGCGGGATTCGAACCCACGACCTGCGACCCGGAACAGGTCTCCACAGCGTGTAACCACCACGGCACGGGGTATTTATAATTATATAATATTATCTTAATAACATGCCCTTATATCTTAAAGTAGATTATATATAAAGATTATAATATCTTCTTTATTATAATATTTCTATAATAAATATTATATATTCTTAATCCTATTTAGGGCTATAGATTATAGTTCCTAAATCTCTTAATAAGGTATATATAAATTATCTTTAGTAACGTTTCTTAAAGTAATTCACGCTCTAATAGCATTAGTAAATAACTATACTAATTAAGGGCTTGTCCTCTAAGGTAAGAAATCTATATATCCTTTACTAATTTCTCTAATTAGCTAGCTACTATATTCTCTAATTATTATATAAATACTAACACGTATTTATAGATTATTATTATAGATTTAGAATCCGCTATAATCCCTTAGCCTTTATTATCCTTAATACCTAGGTTAAAAAACCTAATATTTACTACCTATAATAGTAATTATATTACTAGTATTACCTTAGCTCCTAATAATAGCTAGGCTTATCCCTGCTAGATATACTATATTAATACCTAATTTATCCTAGTATTCTCTTCTAGTAAATAATATATTATCTATACTATCTCTAATTATAGTGGATATTACTAGCTTTACTAATCCGCTAATAGTAGACCTTGCTCCTTATTACTAGGTATTATATTATAATATTATAATCCTATCTAATTATATAACTTTAGTAATAATCTAGATTTTATAGATGTTAGTTTCCCCACTAAGGAACGATACACTAGTGCAAAAGGTCTAATTTAACTCTAAAGGTAATAATAATTAATAATAACTAAGGAGCTAAGAAAGGGGAGAAGAAAAGAAATCTAGCTAGGTTAGAAGGTAAGTAAAAAAGGGGAAAAGTAAGGTAGTAGTAGCGTTATAGTGTAAGGGCACTATAATAGTGTAAGGTTATAGCTAATTATATTATGTGTATTTATTTAAAGGCCCTATATTTACCCTAATCTTTAGCTATAATTAAACTAAATAAAACCCGAAGGTCTAAAGGATTTAATACTAGTAGTCTCTTTTTTTCCTTTATAGCTAAAGAGCTTAAAAATATAATAAAAATTAGAATAAAGGAAAGTATATATAAGTAAATCCCTTAATAGGAATCCGCTACTCTAATTAGCTTACCTAGCCTTAGTTATTCTAGTTAATCTAGTTATATTAATCTAGTCTAGTTATTTTATTCCTTTAGGCCTCTATACCTAATATTATAGGTCTCTCAACCTAACCTTCTATATAAATTATTAATTTATTTAAATTAATTAAGGTTAAAAGAGATAAATTTAGTAATACCTTTATTATTATATTAGCTAGATTATTACCGCTATTAATCTATCTAACCTTATAGATCTTATACCTCTTATATAATTAATAGAGGGCTATAATATTAATTATTAGGCGCTTCTCCTTTATTATACCTAGCTTTATAAGATATTTATATAGTAAAAAAGAGTTAGTATATAGGATTATTAGGATCTAAGGTATCTTTAATTAGTTAGTAATTTACTTAAGGGTTATAGATATTATATATGTAATATCTATGCCTTAAACTATGCTATATAGCTTACTTATAAGTATACTATAAGTAACTTACTTACTTTTTATTAAGCTATATATAATAATATTACCTCTTATAATAAAGGTATTATTATATTATATTACTTTATTACTAATTATAATTATATATTTAATCTATAAGCTAAGGTCTATATTATTAGCTAGTAATTTATCTATAAATATAAAGAGCTTTACCTCTTTAAGGGTTAAGGAAATATACTATAGTCCTTACTATTAATTCTTAATCTATTACTTAAGGCACTTATTAAGGTATTTAATATTATTAATAGAGGGTTCTTAGTATTATATAGTAATAGAAAGGTTATAAGATACCTCTAGTTAGTATATAGTTATAATATAACTTCCTTAGGCTTATTATTCTATATATTCTTACTTTATTACTAGTAATTAAGGATTAACTTCCTTAATTTTCTAACTTTAGCCCTTTTAGGTTAGAGTTAATAAGTTATTAGTGTTTTATATTAAGATATAGCTATTAAAAATAAGGGGATTCCTAGTTATTAATTACTATTTTTCTTTTACTATAAAATTAGCCTTCTAGAGCTCTTTTTCTTCTTTTCTAAAGAAATTATTATTACTAAGTCCTAGAGTATTATTTATTTATATCCTTATAATACTAAAGAGGTTCTTATTACTTAGAGCTATAATAAGTAAGTAAGGGTTATAAGTTAAGGTTATTATATTAAGCTTATCTTTATAATAATAAAAGTAAGTTACTTACTAGTAAGTTCTTACCTTTATAATTCTATAAAGAGGCTTAATTACTAGTATTACTATACCTTTAGGAAAGAGGTAAGTAATCTATTTTAGTAGTCTTATAATAATAAGTCTATTTAGCTTTATTTATAATTAAATATAAGCTTATATAATATCCTAGATCTAAGTATAAATACCTTTTCCCCTTAATAATAAAGTAAGGGCTATAATTAGCTATTAGCTTACTTACTATATTATTAGTAATTAAGTTAATATAGTCTCTTTTCCTTTATTATTATAGCCTTATACTATAAGGTATAACTTCTTATAGGGTAATTCTATTCCTTTACCCTTAATTTCTCTTACTATATAGAAATTAAAAATCCTATAGCCTTAGTGCTTTACTAGGTTAAATATTATAAATTTAAATATATTATAGGCTTAAAGGGTATTAATCTTAGCCTTATTAAACTACTTAAAGGGCTTCCCTAGAGTTATAATTTTTCTTTTTTAGTAAAGTTAAAGAGTAAGGTTTTAATTAGCCTCTTTCTTTACTATAAGGAATACTATATTTAGTATTTCTCTAGCTATAAGCTTTTTAATTAAAGCCTTCTTTTAGTCTTTATTAATAAATATAAAGTAATTCTTAAGATTTACCTTACTAAGGCTATAATTTTTAGCTTTATTAGCCTTAGTATTTAATATTATATCTTTATTAATATAGAATTAGACTATAAGGGCTTTACTTAGCCTTTCTTACTTTCTCTTTACTAAAGCCTTTTTTTTCTTTTCTCCTATTACCTTTACTTATATTACTTTCTCTAATACTAGGTTTACTAGTAGCTTATTTTCCTTAGCTACCTTTACCTCTTTATAGGCCTTTTCTTTTTCTTTACTAGTAATACTAGGGTTATTATATTCCCTAATACCCTAAGGTATTACTTTCTTACCCTTTATTCTAGCTTTATAATATAGCCTAATTACTATAAAGTAAAACTTTACTAAGCTATAGAGTATTTCTATAATATAAGTCTTCTTATTAGTAGTAAGTAGCTTATAAGGGCTATACTACCCTTCCTTTTCTCTTTATATATATATATTAGCCTATAGTAATAGCTAATATATTAGTAATATATCTAGGCTATTCTAGGCACTAAGGGTATTATAGACTTATCTCTTAGCTAAGTAATAGTATACTTTATTAGTAGCTTTCTAAATTACTTTAGCCTATTAAATAATAAAGATACTTAGTAGTAACTTATTTATTATCTATAAGTAAGCTTTAAAAACTAGTAAGGTTAGCACTAGGCTATCTAGTCTTACTAAGTTATTAATAGCTTTAATAGCTATCTAAAGCTATTATTTAGGTATAAGTCTACTACTAATTAAGTCTATAATAATATTATAAGCCTAGTATAAGGGTTTATAATATCTCTTTACCTTTCTAATACTATTATAGGCTTTAATAAGTACCTTATTAGTTTTAATTAATATTAGATAGGTATAGTGCCTAAATTTAGTAGAAGTAAAGTTCTTACTAGTATTATAGATAATCTAATCTAGAGGGCTAAGATATATATTAATCTAGTACTCCCTAATAGTATCCTAGATATTATAGGCCTTTTACTTATTAGGATTAAGGAATTAGGTTACTTAGAAAGAGATTACTAAATTAATAATATAAAGGACTAGTTAGGAGTTAATTTATATAATATTAATAATAATTTTATAGTTAAATTTATAGTTATTCTTAATTATAAATTTAAATTAACTAAGGGCCTTTTTATTTATTTAGTAATAGTAGTAAACCTTAGTTAATCTCTTAATTACTTAGCGCTTAATATTATAACTAGCTTATTAGAGAATCTTTATAAGCTATTAAACTAAGGAATAACTAAATCTTTAGTATAATTAATAAATATTCCTTTTTAATAGGTAAAAAGTAACTATTTCTTTTACCTCTAGTAACTACTATAGATAACCCTATTACTATATAATTAGTATAGTTTTATTACCTTAAATTAATATATTAGTAAGATTATTAATCTTAATATTTATCCTATTTATATTAGTAATAGAGAAAAGGAAGGGTATAGTAGTGCTAATAATATAGAAATCTAGCTTACTAAGCTTTATAGGTATACTAATAATACCTTATATTATTACCTCCTTAGTACTAAATTTAATAACTTACTAAGAATAAGATTTAATCTTTAGTAAGGGTATTAGTTTTATTAAAGCCTTAACCTATATAATACTTATACTTAATTTACCTATAATACTTATATTAGGTATAATCCCTCTAAAGACTTCTTTAGAATAGTGTTCTTTAGAGATATATAATATAGGCCCTTTATTAAAGTCTTAAGGTTTATATAGTTCTTACTTAAGGAAAGTATATTAGAATACCTAATTATTAAGTATAGTAAGGATATCTATATTAATAAGGGTATTATTAACCTCTAGCCCTAAGTAGAAGAATTATATAATACTTAATTATACCCTTAATAATAGGTTATTATTAGTATTATTATTATTATTATCTTAAGCCTATATATAGGCCTTAAGGTTACTTTTCTATTCCTAATTATTTACTTTATTTATATTATTACTAGCCCTCCCCTTATAGAAGGTAAGAAATACCTAGAACTTCCTATCTAAGGTGGGTATATAATAGGTTTTACTAGCTTACTATCTATTCTTTTCTTTCTAATACTTTATATTAGTATAGTTAGTTAACTAGTAGCTATTACTACTATAAATAAAGTATTATTTAGGGCTTTACTATATTATTTTATAATAGCTTCCTTTACTATAGCTTTATTAGCTATACTAATAGTTTATAAATATTACCTTAAATAGGTTCTCTTCCTAGTGCTAGTAGTACTAAGTACTCTTTTAGTTTAATTCTTTAATAATAATTAACTTATAAAGATCTTTTATAAGGTTCTTAAAGCCTAGGGTATATATATACTTTACTACCTAGTATTTAGGTATACTAGCTACTATATTTAGTATTTACTTATAAAGCTTTATATTTACTATATTAAAGGGGTATAATCCTTTATAGATTTTCTTTAGAGTAGTTAATATAATCTTAAGGTACTTAAGCTTAGTCTTATTAGGGTTCTTAGTAATAATATTAATAAGAATTATACTACTTTATTTATATTAATAGAATTATT
>JFGX01000585.1:0-13386 GCA_000729855.1 Epichloe aotearoae | reverse complement strand
GTTTTGGGATTTTGGGGGCAAAATAGGCTCTTGGTGGTGGTGGCCGCGTGAAATGGAACATGTGAGTTGTCGAGATGTCGAGGTTGACATGGAGGAGGGGATGGGGTGGGGCTAACAGGGGGGTGGGGCGACTACAAGGCTGTTGGCTGGCTGTACGGACTTGGCAGGGAATAAATAGACGGGCAACGAAACTCAAAGCTCCCAACACATCATCAGCGATGGCGGATGGACATGTCAATTCGTCAATTCTTTCCCCCATCATATCTAGCCGTTATTCGAGGGATTCGGTGCCTTCACCCACCGCAGGTTCCGGGCGCTTCTTCCACAACGGGGCTCCTCCGATAAAGGTCGCGCACGAAACCGACGTCGTGGCAGAGATGATTGCCAGGCTCCAGCCCACGGTCGGCCAGCCGCCCGACTCACGGACGAAGCCGCCCAGCAGGGGACCAGTCACGGTGCCAAGGGAGAAGGCGATGTTGTACAGCGCGTACGCGAGCGCGATGGGCTTGGCCCCCCGGCCGCGGAACCTCTCCTCCACCGCGTAGGTGATCTCGGCCGTGACGGGGCCGAAGGTGAAGGAGACGCCGACGCCGACGCCGGCCAGCAGCCCGCACAGCAGGGCCTTGTGGGAAAAGGTGTCGTCGGCCACGAACCGCAGGCAGACCAGGAAGGGCGTGTACAGCGCGAATCCAAAGGCGGACAGCCACCGCGGTCCGTGCCGGTCGCAGAGATATCCCACGAGCGGTCCGAGGCACGAGGGGACGACGAGGGGCAGGAAGATGAGCCCGGCCCCGATCGAGTTCCATCCGAACAGACCCTCGACAAAGATGGGCAGGGTGCCGTCAAAGGCCGACAGCACGATGGCCTCGGCCACGGTTCCCGCGAGCGCCGCGAGGAGGCGCGGGCTCCTGAACAGCTCCAGGATCTCCCCGGGTGACAGGGGCCGCGGCTTCTTGCCCATGAGGCTTTCGCCGTCGTAGGACGGGAGCCGAGAGGACTCGTCGGCCACGCCGGCTCGTGGTGGCACCCGTGTGGCAGCAGCAGCAGCAGCAGCAGTAGTAGTAGTATCGGTGCTGTCGCTGGCGTGCGTCATCTGCGGCGCCGTCGTATCCGTGCGGTTGAGCCACTTTGCGGCATCCTTCTTCTCGATGACCAGCACCCGGAGGACCATGTCCACGACGATTATGGCGAAACACATGACCCAGACCTCGTAGTATCCTGCCTTGCCGTAGACTATGCCCCCCAGTAAGGGAGATGTCAGCGTGCCCAGGCTGAGAGCTATTCCGACCCAGCCCATGGCCTGACCGACTCGCTCGCTCGAGACCGTATCGACGACCAGAGCCAGGCCGACGGACCAAGTCAGAGCGCTGGTCATGCCTTGGAATATTCGGCCGAGTATCAGCGTCGCCACGTTCTTCATGAAACATAGGAGAAAGGTGGCCGAGACCAGTAGGACGAGTCCAGCCAGCATGGGTGTGCGTCGATCGTTGGTCTTGTCGGCGAGGATGCCCCATATTGCTTTTCGAAACAGGATACATTAGTGAAATAGTTCAGGAATGAAAATGCCATCAAGGCAGCATCAGGTATCGGTGGCCAAAGTTGCTTTGGGGGGGGGGGGGGTTCAACTCACGAGCAGATACCAGGATGGCTGCGCCGAATGCCGCCAAGGAGACGGATGTCCACAATTGCACTGGATACTTGTTATTCAGTATAAAAGGTCAAGGTCGCAACTTGCAACTTGGGGAGCACCAAGAGTACCGGGGGGGGGGGTTTACCTTTATCCTCAGAAACGCCGGCCTGGTCGATCAAGGCAAATGGCAACAAGGGAACAATGACAGCGTAAGGGAAGATGTCCTAAGGTTGATGACGTAGAATCAGCGTACGCGGTCCTGGTAGAAGAAAAGAAATCCGACGTCATTTAATTTCTTACGGTGAAAACAGCGGTCGACACCATCAGCATGATGAGCTTTGTGGATGAACGAAATTCCAAGAGCACGGGGCGCTTCTCCTTTCTCGCAATCGTTGCCCAGATATCCGTGACAGCCATGATGAGCTTTCCCACGCGCGAACGAGGCTTTTTGAGCCCCTTTTCAATCCGAGTATGTTGCCAAAAGGGAGAACGAAGAGGAAGTCAGGAGAGTCTTTTTCATTCTCGGAAAGCTGTTGGGAAGCTTCGGTTGATCTTGAGTACATCAATAGAATTTCCATCCGGAAAATCACGGTGATGCAGCGGAGTGTGCCAGGGCGAGTAGGTGTATCATACGGTTGAGTGAGTAGTCAAAGTACAGAGGAAGGTTTATAGATCAACGATGAATTTGTTGCAACTAGAGATGACTAAAAACAGAACAGAATAAGAAAAAAAACCTATGGAATCCAAAAAACCCGCGGACCGGAGCCATGTTGCTACAGTGTGTAGAATGCTGCGTGGCCGAAACCTTCAATCCGCCTCAGACAAACACGGAGTTATTCTCCCGATCGGAAATCTACAAACTAGTCCGCCCCTGGTTGTGGATCTGCAAAACACGTAATGGATTCATGTGGAGAACGATAGTTTTCCCGCACAGGCTGTTGAATCAATGATCAATGCCGTGTTTCCGGGACGTGACTGCGAAAGTCAAACAACAAAAGGCCTGTGCGGAGTGAGAAGGCGGAATCGAATGTGACTCTCGTATGTTCTCATGTGTTCTCATATGCTGGTCTTCTTCAGCTAGCATAGCGTCGGGTGTCTCAGGATTGAGCAAGGAGAGGTTCAAGCATCTCCGAGTGGGCTGCTCTCGGAAATCCGGCACCCTTTTAAGCTTTTGTCCCAGCCTTTTGCCTTTTCCCACACTGGGCTGCGACTTGTCTGCCTCCCAGATTCCCAGATTCAGCCACCGCGCATACCCGACAACGAGACATGTCCAGAATGCCGAGCCGGCACGGCACTTGGGGCTTCCGCTTCGGAGAGGATCGGTCATGTGATGAGGAGATGAGACTTGGAATCATCTCGCTTGTTTCTGTATGAGGTTGCGGAACCAACAAGCGACTTGCTTGCCTTCCATATAATTATATTTCGTTACTTATCCGTCAACCTTTTGGAGATGTACTCAACAGCCAAAGTCAGCCAGTGGCATTTCATGAAAAGCGCCAAATCACAGGGTTCCTCGATCGACTTTAACAAACATGGCGCTTCGCACGATAAGTCAAGGTTATGTTCCGACAAGACATGTGTAAAGACAAGACTTGGCGCATGGTTTGGGATGCTTGCTGTACGACACCCTTCTTGTACCGAGGGTTCACGAGGCGTGATGAAGACTAGCATCGCACGCGTTGCGGGCACGAATCATTTTCGACCTTTTGGCGTTGGTGTTTTAACGATTAGCATGACCAATACCTCTTACCTCATGTTCCACTGACGGAATCGCTCATTTCAAGGCTGGCTGCTGGCTGCTGGCTGCTGGCTCTTGGTTTCAACATGTCCGGATTCTTGGACGGATTTTCCCCGAGGGGATCTGATCTGCAGGTTCCGTATGTTCCATGACTAAGTCAATGGTTCCAAGGCTGCGCAGACGAACAACTTGACTCAAGATTGCATGTTGACCTGTCGCAAGCGATCGCTGACTGATTGGCCGCAAGTTTGAAAGCACAAATGTTAAGCATATCCATTCATATTCACATGCTAGAGTTGGCGCCAGAGGCGTTGGACATCTGGCAGAGAGAGTATATCTGCAAGTCAGTTATTTCGCCCAACCCGACGCGAAGTGGAAGTCTCTGTTCTGCTGCAGCACTTGGCAACTTGGGCAGTCGCTGCAAACACTTCCCCAGATGCAACAACGAAGGAAAATCCGAGAGAGGAGGCCCCGAATATGGAAAAGTGCGGGATTGTAATGGGCGTTTTGGTCCTGGACTCCCTCCTGGAGCCAAATCTGAGTAACATGAGATGGCAATCCTGCCATTTGTGGAGAATCGAGAGCCCAGCCGCCCAGCCCAGCCGCCCAGCCCAGCCGTGATACCACTCGAACGTTAAGATACATGAACAGCAAGATGTGGAATCCGGACTCTGATCAGTGAGTGAGCTGCACAGAGTAGGAAAACACCTGCCTGGTTGGCAAACTTGCACCCTGCTGGCTCGTGTAGACACGAGTGAGCAGAGAGAGTAGCGTCAAGCATGGCCTGGTCTGGTTTGCGATATCAGTCGCTGGCTGGTATGATGACACAAGCCTGGCTCTTCAGTCTTCCGACTCACGAGTCGAATCTTGTGTGTTCAGACTCGAGTCCCAATCAGACGACAAACGCTGCCATGTCCGTCCATTCGCTTTCATGTTTTAATGTTTGTCCTTGTCCTTGTCACACTAGCACAGCCCAGTCCAGTGAGTGACTCCAGCCCAACTCGATACCCCGGCCCAGCCTTGATGCCTGTTTGCACTCCTCCTGGGTTCTTTGTGCTTCGCCGCCGCAAAGTCGCTCGACACGGAGGACGCCTTACAGGACCGGTCTGCACCTGGTCAGCCTCCAAAGCTAGACAGGAGGGTGAGGTGAGGTGATGCAGCAGAACAAGTCATTTGGCTCTATTACTCCGTAGTCCGTAGCGTCCACGGGAAATGGAGATGGAAATGGAGATGGAAATGGAGATGGAGATGGAGCTGGAGATGGAGTTGGAGATGGAACTGAAATTGGAGCTGGAGCTGGAAATGGAGCCGGAAATGGAGCTCGTGGAAGGCGACCTGACCGTAATAATAAGCACATGCACATGTAGCGCTACTACGGAGTACTGCCGGGAGTACGGATTAGTCCGTAGTGTTAGGACATTGACGCAGACTGGACCCTGGTCTGGTGCATGTCTAGGCCTGCACGCTGCCCGTCCGACGCCAGATTGTTAGTCGGCTCACTCCCGTGCCACTGTGCTGCTACCGCGACCTCGCTCGACCGCCTCACAATCCATGCCCACCAGACCCTCCTCACCGTGTTCGTCTTTGTCTTCATTCATCATCCTCCCATCGCCGCCATCCCCCAAACAAACTACGCTCCCGCACTTGCATCAACTTCCACCTCCACCCGTGCCTCGCGATTCTGGCCATTTGCGCCCACGACTTTGCCCACGACTTTGCCCTCGATTTTTGCGACTTCCAACCCTTGGTCACGAACTGCCACCGCTGCCTGACCACCGCTGACACCGCTGACACCGCTGACCACCACACCACCATTAATATGGCGGTCGTCGCAACCATCAAGTATGTGTCGCTGTTTTGCCACCCGCCAGCCCAGCCCAGCCCAGCCCACATGCTTCTTCTGCTGCCGCACTTTTGCTGCACCGCCCACGCGCGACGCCAGCGACGTCGTCGTTTCCCCCTTGAGCTTTGCCGATAATTTTTTTTTCTCAAAAAACCTCCTTGCTTTCTCAACCGTTATCTCGTCGCTTTTTGTTTGGGTCGATGGATGGGCGTGCTGCCAGCCAACAACCCCTCCTCGTCCCGATATGGCTGAGCTATCCCATGTTTCTTCAGCTAACCGCGTGTAACTTTCCCCCTTAATAGATGCGTTGTTGTCGGCGACGGTGCCGTCGGCAAAACCTGCCTCCTCATCAGCTACACGACAAACAAGTTCCCCTCCGAATACGTCCCGACCGTCTTCGATAACTATGCCGTCACGGTAATGTATGTGTGGGATTCTGTGAGCTTTTCACAGTGTGCCTCTGGGGGCAAATGCCAGCAAGTTGGTCTAATTATGCGACGACAGGATTGGTGACGAGCCTTATACCCTTGGATTATTCGATACGGCCGGACAGGAGGATTACGATAGACTGCGCCCTCTTTCGTATCCACAAACCGATGTTTTCCTCGTCTGCTTCAGCGTCACATCACCCGCATCATTCGAAAACGTTCGTGAAAAATGGTTTCCCGAGGTTCATCACCACTGCCCGGGAGTCCCTTGCCTCATCGTTGGCACCCAAGTTGATTTAAGAGAGGATCCAAGTGTGAAGGACAAGCTTGCGAAACAGAAAATGGCACCGGTCAAAAAAGAAGACGGCGACAGGATGGCTCGAGAGCTTGGCGCTGTTAAGTACGTCGAGTGCAGCGCGCTCACGCAATTCAGATTGAAGGACGTGTTCGACGAGGTAAGAGAACGACTATCCATCGTTTTTTCTCTTCCTTGCTTTCCTTCTTTTCTTGTCTCTTGTTTCCAAGATGTCTGTCGATTAACACAGCAAATGGCAGGCAATTGTTGCCGCATTAGAACCACCGATGCCCAAAAAGAAGTCCCACAAGTGTCTGGTCCTGTAAAGCGAAAATCGCAAGCGAAGACAGAAGAAGGAGAGAGAAGAAAGAACAAAGACCATGGGAACAACCAAGAACGAAGAGAACGAAGAGAAGCGCACTCGAACCCACTACTACTGTTACAATGGACGAGACGAGTTCCGCTGCATATACTGTTGACGCATGACTAGAAGAAGACGGAATCTTGTTGATGAGATGGCCTTTGAAGCACCAGGGAATTGGGAAATGCACGGTAACGGTGGTGACAGAGGAGGCATGGAAGACGAGGCATTTGGACCAGGGAACATGAGCTCGAAGGAAATCCGTCCGTCTCGAATCTTGGAGAAGAAGACGGTGAGAATACCACATTCGGTTTGGTACTTTGTTTTTGTTTTTCGGGGGTTCAATTTTTTTTTTTTTTTTGGTTAGAGGTGCAAAGAGCCATTATATTGGCTCAAGGACTGCTCACGGCCCGCATTGGTGACAGATATGTTCTTTCTCAATTTTGAATGGGCATGGCCAGATGGCTGGACAACGCGAGGCTTCCAGCCATCTGGGACGACATTGTTCAACAAGGACCAGATCTACATGCCGTCCGTTATGAAACCCTTTTGCATTTCATCTCGTGGTTCCCGCCTCTTTTTGGTTTTAGCGGTACTGGGCAGTACCTTCTTGTGCTTTGTTCTTTCTCGTTATTATCATTTCTGTCATCCCTTCTCATGAATTATACGTTTCCACGGACTATTCTTTCCATGTATTGCATGCATGCAAGATGGGATGCGTTGATAGGACAGTTTGGCGATTGGAGTGCAATTATATCAATGGCTCATTCTTCTTTTTGGGTATGACCTTTTGGTGCCAATCAATGCTGCTTTGATGTAGTCGTGCTTTGTCATGCTAACATGTTTGAAGGGTGACGTTTGATTCGTAGGCCTGGCTGCGTTGCCGAACTGTAGGAGCCGCTTTGGGCTTGTAATTGGGGGCAACGCGAGGATGAATGACGAATTGCAGTGCTGGGATGGGATCGGAATCCATCTTGTCTCTTCTCTGGTGGGCGTTCAGGCGGATAAACAGAGCTCGTTGTGCCTAAACTCAGGATGAACGGATACCATGGTGCCTCGAGAGATGGCTCAACGGAACAAGGCCCGTGTATTCCGTAAAATGAAGGGCAAAAACAAAGCACGCCAGGGCTTGGGGAATCAAACGAAACAATTCTATTACTCCGTGGTCATCCCTTGGTTGATGGGTCGAGTCAGCCGTCGGGGTACATGCAGCACGGAGTTGTCCATCCCCCTCTCTCCCTATTATATCTGCGTCATGTCTCTGAAGTCATCAATCAGATGATTGCGGGGACGGGACATGTTGATTCCCCCCGATGGAAATTGTCGACAACGGGCTGTCCAAGGGAATTCATCATCAGGGTTGCTGAGGAAGGTCGTCATTGCAGTCCAGGAACCCCCCCCCCCCTTTTTTTTGAAAGGTGTGACCCCCCCCATCATCCGCCCATGCAACCATGCCAACAACAAACAATTTGGGCGCTCGCAACGAAACGAGGCGGCAAGTTGTTTGCGATTACCGATGCCTGGCAGTCTGGCAGCCTGCATTCGATGTATGTACTGTCAATCTGTTCCCCCGGCCGATCCCTGCCAGAGGGGGGGAGGGTTTCATCTGACTCCAGCCTTTTCGCTCGGCCCATCCAATCCCGTCTTTGACCACCTTGGATTCAATCTTGGCCAATTCGGGCGAAATCTACGGAGTACATACAACACAAAGAGCCTCTGGACGGTGGATTGCTGTACGTACGTACAGTGGCAGCGGACGCGGAGAAGTTGTTCTGCACAGCTCCGTAGAGGCCGCATGTCTTTGCTTGCTCCGCGTAGTCGTGGCACATGGCGACATGGCCAAAGTGCTCTCGATGTGCTCTTTGTGGAGGCCACTAGAACGCAAATACCAAACACCAGTTCGATTGATCAAAGCCAGCGACGATGCGGTCGGCCGCCTAGACCCTGCATATGTTAGTCCCTTTACCCCTTTGTCAACCCGTTGTCAATCCCATCTTGCTTTCGTTTATTATTATGTAATACAACCAACGACTGCCCGTCGTCTACCGTGGTGCCTAGGTAATACCTGTTAGCAGGTTCATAGAAAGTCCATGCCCCTGATTCAGGCACACGGGCCAGGGACCTCAAGTACCGAGTACCAAGTACCACGTACCAAGTACCACGTACCAAGTACCAAGTACCGAGTATCTACTTCCTCGAGCTACAATATGTATGTGAAAACGGCAGGGGGGTACTTGCGGAAGTTTCCCCGTTCAGCCGTCGTCCATCGTCCCCATTGTTCTACTTTCTCCTATTCTCTACGAGTGCGCATTCGTTCTGGATTCTTATCATCATTATTTTCATGCCTAGACTCTTTCCCTATTCTTTTTTAGTGCCCCCGCATTCCTTTGTCTGTTCATTCTTCCGACATCTCTCAGTTGACAAGTGTGCTGTTGCGCTTTGCCCCCCCGGGGAGGACCCCAGCCTTGTTCACGACGCCTCTTTCTTCCTGGTTGCAGCCATTCCTTCGGGGTACAACGGGACGCCCTGTAATCCGTACTGAGTACAACCCTTTTTTCCTTCCCCCCGGCTTGCTCCACCAACTTTCCATCCATCACTCTCGCTTCCTGAGTGCTGAGTTGTTGGTGGTGCTGCCATTCTTCACGGAGCCTGCCTGCCCCCTTCCTTGAGCCCATCCTGAGCCTCAGGCCGGCCAAGCCACTGAGACCTCCTCCACTTCGTCTTCCGTCTGGCCGCCTTCCTTCGTCCTCCACGACTACGCGCCTCTGGTCATTTCTGTGCACCTTTCTCGTCCTCGAACCTTCATAGTTGGTCTGCCTGTGGGCTATACTGCTCCAGATGCCGCTCTTCTTGCAATCCTTCTTTTGAGACACCGTCTTCTTCATCTTATCGACACTCGTTTCTCCTAATTCGAAAATTTTAATCTACTTCTTGGTTCGCTGTCCTTCAATACTCTCGACCTCCCCAAGTCACCTCTTCTCGACTCCGAACAAACACTTCCCTAGTAGTCTCCGTTCCGTTGCCCATCACGAGCCCAATTCCTCTAGCTTCGCTTCAAATCACGGCCGTTTTTGTTTTTTTTGGACAATCTGCGTACTTTCGAACTACTATACAATTCAACATTGCTGTTTCGGACGGGTTGAGCCGCGGCACACGGGTTGCTTGCCATACTTGACACTCTTTACTTATTCAATCCGCTCGACGAGTCTTTACATCGACAGAGCTTTGCGTCGACACTATTCAACTGTCCACCTTTGGTAGCATACCAAACTGAGCCAATAGACTCGGCCTACCTTTCACGGTCTATATTCTCTGTATCGAACAGGACAGGATTATTTTGCATAGATTACGCCTCTCCTGCAGACAATTGGTCTCACCACCGCGCGTCTACAACTTCAGCTGAATACATCTTGCTGTCCTTTTCTCAGGGCCGACTTTCTGTTATTCCATCTCCTATTTCAGCAACAGCGGATCCATTAGCAACCCCTGGTTTTGCCATCTTCCGGCCTGCAGTCAGTGCTTGACGCTCCGAGTCCTCACGGTTCTTCTCGTGCCTCTCCAAGGGCACGTACGTACTTCAAAACGGCTGTTCTATCGCACCTCGGGCGGGACTCGCTTATCCCCCCTCATCTTCTCGGCATGCAGGATCTGAATGGTGCTGTTGGCCAAGGTGCCAATGGCAATTCCCACGGTCGCTTCCAGGGCCACGCGTCTAAGCCATCCAACAGCGACACTGGCTTCTCCCATGGAGCCTTCACATCAAACTTTTCGGGGTTTGCCGATCGTCACCCTCGCCGAGGCAATATTCCTTCGCTGAATACACAGTCCATGCGCCCAAGTCAGCACACGTCTCCCAACGCAAACGACATGGCTACCCCTGGAACCGCATTCGACATGCAATTCACCCCTCTTCTGCCTTCACAGCTTCTCCTTGGTAGCCCCTTTCAACCAGGTAGTCCTGCCGCCTTTGGGAGTCCTCAGTTCCAAAACCTGCCGAGTTTCCAACAGCATCAGCAGCAGCAGCAGGGCAGCAGCCACCACCAGCAGCAGCATGGCGGCGGAATGTCTAGCCCTGTTCAGCAAAATATTTCGCCTCAATATCAAACAATGGTGTCGCCTTCTGCATATGGAGCCCCTCAATTCTACCCGCCACAATCGCCAACTGGTGGCTTCAACATGCAGTCAGGCATGCAGCCTGCCTCTCCCGTCTTGGGCTCCAGTGCTGTGAATGGTACGAGCCGAACGGTATACCTGGGGAATATTCCTCAGGACACCACCGCTGACGAAATCCTCGGGCACGTTCGCAGTGGTCAAATTGAATCTGTTCGCCTCCTCCCTGACAAGAACTGCGCGTTTATTTCCTTCCTCGATGCCAGTTCTGCCACTCACTTTCACTCGGATGCAATCTTGAAGAAGCTCTGCATCAAGGGCCAAGACATCAAAGTCGGATGGGGCAAGCCATCTCAAGTTCCCACCTCCGTGGCTCTGGCTGTTCAGCAGTCTGGCGCATCGCGAAACGTGTATCTGGGCAATTTACCGGAAGAGATTTCCGATGAAGAGTTGCGTGAAGACTTGGGCAAGTTTGGTGCCATCGATACGGTCAAGATTGTTCGAGAAAAGAGCATTGCGTTTGTTCACTATCTCTCGATTGCGAACGCCATCAAGGCTGTTTCTCAGCTCCCCCAGGAAGCCAAATGGCAGGCTCCGCGCCGGGTATACTATGGCAAGGACAGGTGTGCCTACGTCTCCAAGACTCAGCAGCAGAATGCAGCTCAGTATCTCGGCATCGCACCCGGATACGCTCATATGCTGACCGGAGCCGATCGCGATCTTATTTCAAATGCTCTCGCGCAGCAGTCTGTGGCAGCTGCCGCCGTTGCCACAACCGCTGGTGGAATTAACAATCTCGGAAACAGAACCATTTACCTGGGCAACATCCATCCTGAGACAACCATCGAGGAGATTTGCAATGTCGTTCGCGGCGGTCTGCTCCACCACATTCGATATATCCCTGACAAACACATTTGCTTTGTTACGTTTATCGACCCCACGGCGGCTGCCTCGTTCTACGCCCTCAGCAACATCCAAGGCCTCATGATCCACAATCGCAGACTCAAGATCGGATGGGGCAAACACTCTGGTGCCTTGCCTCCAGCGATCGCACTCGCCGTCAGTGGAGGTGCCTCGCGGAACGTTTACGTGGGTAATTTGGACGAAACCTGGACCGAGGAGCGCCTTCGTCAAGACTTTTCCGAATACGGCGAAATTGAGTTGGTCAACACCCTCCGTGAAAAGAGTTGTGCATTTGTCAATTTCACCAATATCGCCAATGCCATCAAGGCTATCGAGGCCATTCGCGGCAGAGAAGATTACAAGAAGTTCAAGGTGAATTTTGGCAAAGATCGGTGCGGCAATGCCCCTCGACAAATGCAGCAGCAGCAGCAGCAGGGTCAGTCTCCTCGCGGAGATGGAGTGTCTTCGCCTCCTCCCACCGGTTCTCAGAACAGTGGCTCTCCCCAGAACGGCTCGACCCCTCAGCAGTCGGCCGCTCTATTCAACGCACAGAGCAACCCTCTCACCATGTACTTGAGCCAGTTGTCACAGCAAGCTCAGCAGCACCAGCAATTGACCATGCAACAAAATGCTCTGTTTAGCACAGCTCAGTCTTCTTCCAACGAATCGGGGTTGGATGTTCCTCAGCAAGGATCTTATGGTGGGCACGGTCAGTCAGCGAGCATCTCCAATGGCTATGGCTCCAATGTTGCAACGTCTGGAGCCACAACAATCGGTGGTCTGCTGGCTCCCGGGAATGGTCGAGGCTCTCATAGCCGAGCCCTCAGTCTCCCCGTTCTCGCCCCTGGTTTTGAGAACGGCGGCCACAGCCCTCATAGCCTTGCTGGCAGTAACGGCAGTGATGGTGAAAGGCGTGGTCACCAGTACCAGTCTAGTTTCGGTGGGTTGGGGGGCGCGGGCTTCGGCCTGGCCATTCAGGGTGGTCTGAACGGATGGGTTGAGGAGGAAGTGGCCAACTAATTTACCGGGTGGAAAATTGACGAAAGATGCGACGTCTCTGTTCCTGCCAAGCCAAGAACACTCTGAAGAGATGGGATTTTTTTCCTTTTTTTCATTTTTTTTTTTTTTTGCTTCCTTGTTTTGAATCGCTTGGTCTGGGGGCTCAGTCTGGGGGCTCATTCTCTTCATTTTCATGCTCCCCGTGGCTGAGCTATTTCTGCACACTACTTTATTGTCAAAACGCTTGCGCGTTCTCATTCCTTATCTTCTTATTCTTTCATCACACAATCATCTCCTTCAGTGTATGATGTTTTGAATCTTTTTTTTTTCTGGATTTTGGCCATGTTCTCGTCAAGCTGCGTGAGAGGGCTCTGCAGCCCACGGAAAAGGTGGAAGTAGAAGGCGTAAAGTCAAGCAGGCAAGCAACTGACGCAGAGAGAAAGCCTGGGTGAGGGGGGCCTTTGACGTGTCTTTTAGAAATGAAGATGGACAGTCAGTAATAATATCCCATGGCTGTGGATGTCGTAGGACCCTTGGGTCGGAGGTCCCAGGTCCGAGGGAACAAAGATGGCACGTGTGGAGGAAATGAGCATGGATAAGCGGGAATCAGCGGCGATAGTGCTAAATCAAAAAATACGATGGCTTTGACTTTATCTGTCCTTGGTTTTTTTTTTTTGCTTTTTGCAATCATCTTCCCTTTGACAAGTCATTTGTCGAAAGGCAGCCCTCCAAATCGGGATCAAGATAAAAAAAAAGCTTGGCCCGTTGTTCGGGTTGATCTTGACGTCGGATGATGGTTTGTAGGTGCCAACGGCGTGGCTGGGATCAATGGAGGGCAAAAGTCAAGTCCGCTTCCTAGCCGGCACAGCCGGTGGACCGACTGACCGACTTAGTGACTGATTGATTGACTGATTGAAGATTGATTCAAGATTGACTAGTCGTTGATAAAGTCGTTGGGTATCGGACAACCAGCCAAACAGTGGGTGTACTCTGCTGCCCGTGGCTGCCGGCCCAAATTCCCCCAAATTCGAGGCACACATGTGTATTGACCAATGACAACTACGGATCCGTACGTCAAT
>JFGX01000584.1:0-13479 GCA_000729855.1 Epichloe aotearoae | reverse complement strand
GTTATAAACCAGTTAATATTAATAAAGGAGATATAGTATATCTATAACTATATAAGGGGTATAAATTACCTAGTAAACCTAAGAAGAAATAGTTACTATAGAAGGTAGGGCTATATAAAGTATTAGAAAAAGTAAACCCTTTAGTATATTAGTTAGATTTTCCCCTAAATTTATAAGTCTATCTAGTAGTATTATTAGCATAGATATAGAAGCTAGTGTAAGGGAAAGACCTATTTAAAAGGGAAGAACTAGCCCCGCTGCTAATTATATTTAATAATTTAGAGGAAGCGGACTATTAGGAAATTAAAAGAATCTATAATTATTATATTAAGATCCTTAAGTAAACTAAAACTATAAGAGTAGAATTTCTTATTAGATAGAAGGGCTACACTACTAAAGATAACTAATAGATAGTAGAGAATAAAATAAGAATAAACATATCTAAGATAGTAGAAGATTACCTTAAGAAGAATCTAATTAATTAGGCAAAGAAGTATATAAAGAAAGGCCTTAAACCCCCTATAGAATAATAATAGTAAGAGCAGAGGTATAATAATAAGAAGGTGAATTTATTAGGTTAGTATAAAACTATTAGACCCTCTTATATATATTATTTATTATGCCTACTAAGGGTAACCTACCTTACTTATACCTTATAACCCCCCTTAACATACTAATAAACCTAGCGTAGTTAAATTTAGCACCTATGTATATGATTTTATTTAGACCTTATATTTCGCTCTATAGCTAGGATAGTTAAATCTAATAATAAAAGTAATAAAGTGTTTTACTAGCTATATAACGCAGAGTAGCATTACCTATAAGAGATAAGGAAGTGTAATAATTATAAGAAGTACTATGTAAAATTTAATAACCTTACTCTAGAAGTTAAATACATAGCTTACTTATTTTATGCTAATCTATATTATTACCTAAGTATAAGACTAGACCTTATTATATTTAATAATAAGTTAGACATAAGTAACTAAATAATTTATAAGTAAATACTAGTAGTATATCTATATATTTAGGTACTAGCCTTAATATAATAAAATTAATTAATAAGGAGTATTACTTTTACTAATTTAGTATAGTAATAAGCTAGTACTAATAAGGAGAGAGCTAAATATAGGGAGTAGGGTAATAACCTTTTAATTAAATTAGGTATAGTAAGCTATCTTAAAGGCTAGAAGCTTTCTAAACGCTATTTATACCTAGTATTAGAGTAAGATTTATTACTAAGATATATAAATCTAATATAGTAGGTTATATATCTATAATAAGAATAGTATAAAGGAGAATTAAGAATAGTATAAGATAAATTAGATACGCTATTATAGTAAGCTATAGAGGGCAGTAAAGATATTAATATAGCTACTATAGTTATTAAGAAAATAGTTAAAACTAAGGTAGAAGCTAAAAGAGATAGTAGTAAAGGTAAAGGTAGTAAAGGTAATAATATTAATAATAAACTAGAAGAATTATAGAATCTAGAAGTAGAAAGCTAGAAATATAACTAAGTAATATAATAATTAATATAGGAAAACATTAAAAGGGCTAAAAGATAAAAGTAGCTATAAGAAAGGGAAGTAGTCTAAGGAAATAATAAATCTAGTAATACACTAGGTAAAGAGAATAGTGGTATAGAGGAGACTAAGAATTAAGATAATAATAAAAGTAGTAATATAATAAATAAAGAAGATAATAGTGTAGTAAGATTTAATCTTACCTAAGTAAGTAGTAAATCCCCTAAACTAGAATTTAAACCTAAGAGTAATAAGGAGACTAAACTTATAGAAACTAAATTTAAAGATAGAGGTTTTAAAAGTAAAGGTAAGGATAAAGTTAATAATATACTAGCTAAATACCTTATTAGGCTATTATAGGTATATAAATAGATTATAGAGCTTAATTTTAAGCTATTATTTATTAGATTTAGAAAACCTGGTTCTAGAATAGATACCTTAAAGCTAATACTAAAGATTAGGGTAGTAGTATATAAAAGGGTAATAAAAGAATTTAATATAGAATATAAAGGGAAAAGCATTAAGGGGATTAATTTTAGCAGATTTAGACACACTATATTAGGTTATAAGGCTAAAAGGTAGGATATTTAATATATAATATAGGCCTACGTATATAAATTCACGCTTAATAGTGCTATAATAGTATTAGATAGTCTAGAGGTGGATTTAAAGGATATGTATTTTATATTATAGTAAAACGTAGTTATCTAAATTTTCACTATATTTAAGGAATAAAAAGCTATATTAAGCACGAGATAAGTGGCTATAAGGTAGGCAAGGAAACCTATAAACTATATTATAGCAAATCTAATAGAATACAGAGCAATAAGATAAGCAAAAAATTAGGCAAAAACAGTAGCTACAGCCTTTTATAATAGTATAATAGTTAAGCGTAGTTATTAGATAGCTATATATAATAGCATAGCATCCCTGCTACTAAGAGCTAATCTATTAGCCCTCTAATTCGCAGACAAATATAGCGTGGTAAATAGCATAATTATAGGGGGACTAGCTAGTATTAGGCAAGCTAATTTGCTTTATATTAATATAGAGAGAGCACTAGTGTAAAAATTAGTTAAATTTTAATAGAATAAAGAATAAAATAAATAATATAAATAAAGCAAAATTAATAACCTAGTAGACTAAATTAACTAAGTAGAAAAATAAGCTAATAGAATTAAGATAGAACTCTTAGAGGCAGAAAGAGTAGTAAAAGAAGCGCATAAAAGTGCCTAAGAAATAGAAGAGAAAATAGCTAACCTAATAGAATTAATAAAAGAGGAAGTAGAATCTATAAAAAAGAAGTTTATATAGGTAGTATAGATATTAAAGAATTAGAAGGAGAGGATCCTATAGATTAATTTAGGTAGAATATTAGTGGATTTTAATAAATAACTTAATACTTTAAAATAAGATATAATTAATAAAAAGGAGTATAAGAAGAAGATAGTAGAATTAGTATCTATAATAGTAAAAATATAAGAAATAATTAATATTTAGATAGTAACTATTAATAAGCTATTACTAGAGTAGAAGGGGATTAGAGAGGATATAAAGAGGGTAAAATTAACTCTAATAAAGGTAATTCTAGCGTCTCTAAACCTAGAAGAAACTAGTATATAGTAAGGTAAATTAGGCTAGTAAACACTAAGGTTAGGTAGTGTATAACTATAGATAGAAATAGTTACGCTAGAAATAGCAAATAGGAGGACTAACCTAACTAATAAGTAATAACAGACTAAGACCCTTATACTAGAAATGCTAAGTAAGAGGCTAAAGTTAACTAAAAAGCTAGGATTAAAGCTAAGAGAGACTTAAGTAGTTTTATAATAGCTAATGCTAAAAACACTAACACTATAGTAATTAATTAGGATATTACTAATAATATTAGGAAAATAGATAGAGATAGCAATAGAATAGATAGAAATAGCGTTACTAGTAACTAGTAAGATAGTAGAGAAAAGAATAGAAAAGGGAGATAAATTTACTAGGTTATTAGATTAAAATAAAGAATTTAGATAAGGATTAGAATAGTATTAGAAAGGGTAGTTAGAGGATAGAATATAATAGGTAAGGGAAGGAAATAGGTAAAACTAGTAAGGAAGGACTATAAAACGCAGTAAAAGGAGTAATTAGCTCTAAGAATAGGAATTTATTATTTAATATAATAATTTAATTAATACTATTAGAGGATATATATAGCTAGAAAACTATTATAAATTTTAAGTGATTTTATAATAAAGGTAATTGCGATTTTAGTAATAGGTATACTAAACCTGTTTTTCTTTTATTTAATTTTAATAAAGGGGAATATTTTTAGGTTACTTAGGATAGGGAGGTTAAATCTAGCCATAGCTCCGTTAGTTATGACTAGGATAGTTGTCTTTTAAGGCGCGCCTAGCACTTATTATATAGCAGAATAAGCTTAGTTATAAGGGACGTTTATAGGGCCGGATTTGGCACTCTAGTTAGAAGAATTAACTAACTTCTAATATTACATATTATACCTAATAGTAGCTTTTATAAGTGAAATTAGTATGACTTACGACTAGTTAAATCCGTCGGCCCCTCTGACGGATTTAACCCTACATCGTGCAGAGCCAGCACGTAACACCTAGCTAGTTATTTTCTAAGATCTCTATAACTTTATAGTATATTTTAGTACTATATAATTACCTTACCTATAGTAAAGGTACTTAGGTATTTAAGCTATAGTCTATACCCTCTTATAGGGTTAGATAACTTAATAGAGGTGGTCACATTAAACCCTAGCTTCGCGGTCTAACAGGTTTCCACTCGCCGATCGGTACGTTGAATTTGTAGAAGAATTCCCAGGACGGCGCAATCGGTAATTATTGTGGCCATGACGGGCGAACAATAAATACTGTATACACAATGTTCTTGATTGCTGGATCCGGTGTCGATGGGGAGCCCGACCAAAGTAACATCTTTGGCCCGTTTTCGAATCTCGCCGAACTACGGATCCGTACTCGGTACGTAAATCCAATTCATCGATGTCACGACCAGAACGCTTGACCGCGGGCAAAGTCGGAACGGTAGGGCCAGCATTGGAATCACCAAGCGTGGACGGCCAATGAGAGGCCTTGCAATGGAGGTTGGCAGCGGGACAGCGCCGCGCATTGCTGGGATCGGGCTGGTGCGGGACGGATATGCGATATGCGATATGCGATATGCGACATGCAGGCAGGGGTTGACATGTACAAGAGGAAACCTGGCGGGCTGCCTCCGCGGGAAACGCCGGGCGCGGAAGGAGGCTCAGCGGGAGGATAATACCGGAAGGCGCTGCAAATGGATCATGTACAGTGGGGTGTGGCATCATCCCTTTGACAGTCATAAGGCACCAGCCAGGTCACGAATAGGCTAGTTGACCAATCACGACGAAGGTCAATCGAAGGTACTTAATTTTACGTGGGAACCTCACTATAATAGAAGTCCTCATAATTTTCCAAAGGTATAAAGAGGTACATCGCACACATCGCAGCTAAATCGTGGTCGGCGCTAATTAGAGAGCTATTGGAGGTACCAGCGAGGTATCGGAGTCTGGGTGGGTCCCGTGACCTAGCTGGTGCCTTATGACTGTCAAAGGGATGGGGGGAAAGCTGCATCACGTGCGCCTTTACGAAGCAATTCGAGACATGGACTGAGCTTGACTCGTCCATGTCATGCCGACGATGCCCGGTGGAGAGAGAGAGGAAACAGATTCTTCCCATGATGATCGACGGGAGTGGAATGGAATAAGGAGTAAGTGACTCGTGAGAAAACCAAGCTACATGCGGAGCACTGTACATAATACGGATTAGATGGCAGACGCATTATAATCTCGATCCCAGCATGGAAACAGAGTCCACCAGACCAGATGGCAAGGCCCCGCCCCCTCCAGATCCTGTCCCCGCCTAGCCGCTTGAAGTCCCGAATACCAGACCAGCGTCACCAGACGGACGACGAGCTTTGCACGGAAGCACATGACAGTGAGAATAGGGCGACCAAGTCGACTCCAGGTGAAGCCATCACGTCTAGCCCTCACGGCCCGCCGGCCGAACAGAGAGGGCAAAGGCGAACGAACCCCTTCTTCCCCCGCCATTCCGATCGTCTTGCCGGAGTCGCCCACCGTGTCGTCAAGATCAAGATCCGGATGAACTTGAATTGGTGTTCCCCTAAAAGAAGCCTTAGCACATCACATCTTCCTTCCACTTGAACGTTCTTACCCTGGGATTCGACTGCCTCACACCGAGCATTTCTCGTCACTTGTGACTGGCATTTCGCATCACGATTGTTCCTTCCCCAGCAGTTGGAGAAGAGCCCGAGGCCCCGCGCACGCCAGCCCAGCCCAGCCCAGCCCAGCCCACGCCCACAGAAAGCAACATTGAAATCCGCCGCCACCCCCCGTCCCCCGTCCCCCGCCAACCAAGCCCAACGCCCAAAGCTTAGAGAAGAGTGCTTCCGGTATAAATTCGTGGGCAGCCATTTTGCATCACCTGCTCGATTTCGGAACTCCCCTCAGGAACCCCCCCCTTTTGTTGCTCCACACAACGGCGCCTTTCTCGTCATCGTTGGACCAAACCAGCATTCGTGGCAGATAACCGCACCCCCCCTTCTGCCAAGAGCCCACCCCATCGTACCTGGCCTAGGCCTAGATTTTCCACTTTGTGCAACTGCGTCTTGACGAATCACACTCGAGCCTAGACGCAAAAAGCGCCACGGCCTCTGCTGCTTCAATTTGCAAACCTCTCCAACACGCTTCACTTTTCTTCCCTGCCCTTTTCTCTACGCGCACACGACGCTCTCAAGGTCGTTTTCCCCTCGCATCACTTCCCCCACACCCCTGTTTCCCACTTGGTCTGGTTTCCGTTCCGACCAGGTACCCAGAAAATCCCAGTGCAAGCCGAGATCCAACAGAGACTCGGCCCTTACAATTTAATACATAAAGATGAAGGACCCCATCGTCAGAACCGGCTCCCCCTACATCGATCCTTCTGTCAAAGGCCCAAGATTCAAGATTCACGAATCCAGAGGTGATTTGCGCAAGAGTAAGTCCAACTTCTCTCTCTCCCTGCCCATTCCACTTCATCCTCTCTACCTTGCTCGACATGAACATGACGTCGACTGACCTCCCGCTCTACAGTGATCTCCAGCAACGTCAACAAAACTGCTTTGCACCCTAGCGGTGTTCAGTGAGTCTCGACCTGGCTAATTCATCTCTCCATCATCTCTTCATGGTGGAGCGAGATATGATTTGGCGTTACTAACATGTCTCTTCTCTCACTAGGCCTCACCACCACCACACTGAGCTTGAGGAGGAGCTGCACGAGACTGCCCACATTGACTACGATCGCGTCGCCATTGTATGAAATCCCACTGATTCAATCATCCGCTGCTACGTGATGGAAAACTAAACAAGGTCTTAGATCCCCAACCCCTCAGTTGCCGCCCTTTACGAAGATGCACTCGTTTACGAGACCGGTTCCGCCATCACCTCTAGCGGTGCCTTGACTGCCTACTCGGGCAAGAAGACTGGCCGTTCACCCCTCGACAAGCGAATCGTGGAGGAGCCTTCGTCAAAAGACGACATCTGGTGGGGTCCTGTCAACAAGCCTATGAGTCCCGAGGTGAGTTTCTGTCATGGTTTTTCTTCTTCTTTATCAACATTGCCTGCATGCTGCGGACATGTGGTTTTGCCTGGGGTTGCACCTACATGGTGGAACCTGCATATGCTCTCTCTGCTGTCTTTGACCCCGCCACGCGTTTTGTCAGTGACACAAGCCACCGGAAGAGGGAACTCGAGGCTGCACCACCTGTTGTCCCGAGTAGTCTCGAGGCGCCATCGCGATGAGATGGTGATGCTGCAAGTCTCTGACTCGGTCTTCTCCTTGGCGTCTTTGATGGGCCCGCACACATGCTTTTTCTCTCACGTCACTTGCCCCGCAGTATGCAGCGGGCTTGCAGCCGAGCTTAAGCGGTGGAAAAAATATTCATCCGGAGAAGTCCGTTCCTCCACCCGGACCATGCGAATCCTTCCGATCGGAACCGGTTCTTGCCTGCAGTCCTGCAGTCCGTCCAGGCTCATTTCCCGATCCAAGTCTGCAGCCTTGTGCATTGTTGGCACGCGACAATAGCTCAGGCCGTTTCTGGCTTAGGGCGGGAATACGGAGACATGCATTCTGCAAGTGCGAAGTGCACGTAGCCTCGTGTTGCATTGGCCTATTTCTCTTTTATCGTGTGTGGCGGCTCAAAATCAAACGTGCCTCGGCCGACTCGTTGGCGATCAAACCTTTTTTTACGCCAGATGCATTACTAACATTGCTCTCTACTACAGGTCTGGAAGATTAACCGAGAGCGTGCTGTCGATTACCTCAACACCCGTAATCGCATCTACGTCGTTGATGGTTATGCTGGCTGGGATGAGAAGTATCGTATCCGCGTCCGTGTCATTTGCGCCCGTGCCTACCATGCTCTGTTCATGAGAAACATGCTCATCCGACCTCCTCGTGAGGAGCTTGAGCACTTCCACCCCGATTACACCATTTACAATGCGGGATCTTTCCCCGCCAACCGTTACACCGAGGGTATGACATCTCCAACCTCAGTCGCCATCAATTTCTCTCAGAAGGAAATGGTTATCCTGGGCACTGAGTACGCTGGTGAGATGAAGAAGGGTGTCTTCACTGTTCTCTTCTACGAGATGCCAATCAAGCACAACGTCTTGACCCTGCACTCTTCTGCCAACGAGGGCAAGAGCGGAGATGTCACTCTCTTCTTCGGTCTGTCGGGTACTGGAAAAACGACGCTGTCTGCCGACCCCAACCGTGCCCTGATTGGTGATGATGAGCATTGCTGGAGTGACCGTGGTGTCTTCAACATCGAGGGTGGTTGCTATGCTAAGTGCATTGGCTTGTCCGCAGAGAAGGAGCCCGATATCTTCGGTGCCATCCGCTACGGCTCCGTTCTTGAGAACGTCGTTTTCGACCCCGACACCCGTGAGGTTGACTACAACGACGCCACTCTGACTGAGAACACCCGATGCGCCTACCCCATCGAATATATCAGCAACGCCAAGATTCCCTGCTTGTCCGAGAACATGCCCACCAACATCATCTTGTTGACTTGCGATGCTCGAGGTGTTTTGCCTCCCATCTCAAAGTTGGACCGTTCCCAGACCATGTTCCATTTCATTTCTGGTTACACATCCAAGATGGCCGGTACTGAAGACGGTGTCACCGAGCCTCAAGCCACCTTCTCCAGCTGCTTCGCCCAACCTTTCCTCGCCCTGCACCCCATGCGATACGCCAAGATGCTTGCCGACAAGATTGAGCAGCACAAGGCTAACGCCTGGCTCCTCAACACTGGCTGGGTCGGGGCTGGTTTTGCTCAAGGCGGTAAGCGATGTCCTCTCAAGTACACTCGTGCCATCCTCGACGCCATCCACTCTGGTGAGCTCGCCCAGGTCGAGTACGAAAACTACGGCGTCTTCAACCTCCAGGTCCCCAAGACCTGCCCCAACGTTCCTGATGACTTGCTCAACCCTGAAAAGGCTTGGACCGCTGGCGCCGAGAGCTTCCAGAACGAGGTCCTCAAGCTGGGCAAGCTCTTCCGCGAGAACTTTAACAAGTACGAAAGCGAAGCCACCGAAGATGTTGTCAAGGCCGGCCCTGCCGTATAAATTCGGTCTCCGCATCCCGCATCTTGACCTCCCGGCAGTGAGTGGGTTCGACATTTGTCACACTCAAGGGAGCAATAGTCATCTGCTCTCTTGTCATTGTCAACACAATCAGCTCATACGAACACAACAATTCTCCTATCCCTTATGTCATTGCAAATGAAGCAATACCTACTTTGCGCCTTTCGTTTTTTTATGCCTGTTCTTTTCTTTATTGGGTTGGCGTCATCGTTTCGATAAGTCGCCTGTACACCAGGCTGGACTCTTTTTGTTTGATTTTTGGATAATTAATTGGAGTTGCTGCAGGCATCACAAACACAATCCATTTTTCTGCACGGCATCAGATGACTTTATCGATGGACGAGGTCATGTATAGCGGTGGATGAGATAGAATGTAGGCCACATTAATGCCAATACGAATTCGCCAAATTTATGTGTCCCTGACTACTATAGTATATTGTGAATGGACAAGGTGGAAGAAGTGTTTTGATCCTAAATGCACTCGATGGTCACGCAGCTCCTTCACCGGTGTACAATCCGTACACCTCGTGCGCGTCTCGTCTTCAAGTAACATCATCTGTAAAAGGGCCCGTCCTAATTCTTACCACTCCAGACAATCCGATTTAGACAGTTCTTCCCACCTCGCTCGTCATTTCTACCCCGCGTAAACCATGATTGGCTCATGTCGAACCCCTCTCATCAACCGTTAGACGAAGAAACAACGATCAAATGCCGTTTGGTCCAGGTTCCGTGCTACACGTCCCCAATGTACATACATGCTCGACACGTCATGCTTGACACGAGATATTTACTGAATCTGGTGGAGCAAATAATGTCTTATTTGCAAAACGGACGGCGACAATTTTCCCCCGTGTCTCCTCCTGGTGGCGTTTATATAAATACAAACCGTTGGTTCGTTGTCAAACGTAGAAAAAAGGGGTGCTATTGAGGCGTGGATTTTTTATCATGTACCAATGTTGGCACCTCCCACCCCCAAAAAGAAGAAAAAACCGATGGGAAATTTTCTCGAACAGAAAAGCACGCTTTCATCAAATCCAACTGGGCATTTTGGACACATCTATGGGGGACATCTATGGGGAGAAACAAAGAGAAACAAAAAACTTACGTTACATGGGACCGGCAGGACTGACTTCCCTGCGTCTTGGGTATACCTGTTCTCCCCATCCACGTAGTAGATATTACCTTCTTTAATATGTGTATCGAAACTGCTTGTTCTCCTTGTCGGTCAGGGTGGCCCAGACGTCGGGGGATAAATACTGCTCCTCAGTCTCCTTGCTGCGGTCGTTGCGTCGCTTGTTGGCCCAAACATAATGCAGGAACAACAGGAAGGTGCAAAAGGCGCAACCGGCCTGCGTACCCATGACGGCAAGCTTGGCGGGCCGAAAATCCGGAGCATCGCGGGCTTGGAAAGTCTGGGGTCCGATGATGTTACCGATTGAGAAAGATCCGGAAACCAGAGCGGCGGCAAAGGCACGCTTTGTTGCTCCAGCGCAGTTGGCCACAGTCCACTAATTGTGACATGATCAATTTCCAATTCCAAGTATCAATACCAATGACCTCAGCTTCGTACTCACGTTGTAGAAGATGGAGAGGGGAGCAACTACGGCATTGACCAAGTAGATGCCAGCGAGTAAACCCGCCTTGTTGGATTTGGGCAAGAAGGACATGAGCGCACCACCGATGATGCTTAATAACATGTTAGTAAGTCTCTTGTCTCCGAGTAGTGACGGGGTGCAGCAGCCGGAAAGGGTTATACTCACGCAGGAATGATGCACGCAATGATCCAAGCCCATCGTTGAGATTGCTTGCGAATACCATAGCCAACCATCAAGGTGAAAAAGATGCTGACAACGCCAGAGGGCATATTCAAAAGAGCAGCCTTCTTGGGAACATAGGCTGGATCCTCATCAGAGAGGATGTTTCTGATCAAAGTGGCAGAGTAGGTGGTGACGACACCGCTAGAGACCGAAAGCAAGACGACGGACAGAAGCAGCAAGTAAACCTGAGGATCCAAGAGGGCCTCAACTATTTCCTTGAAGCGAAATTTGCGGCTCTGGATACCGGTCTGATTGACACTGACGTGCTTCAAGAGAGCCACCTTCTCCGTGTCGGATAGCCATTTGGCCTCCATGGGAGTGTCGGGGATGAAGAGAAAGGTGCAGATACCGAAAACGACGGTCACACATCCCAGGGTGGTGAACATCGTTCGCCATCCAGCAAGGGCAGCGCCAGGTGTCATGTGCTGGAAGCCGTAGGAGACGGCACCACCAACAATCTGGCCGAGACCGAGACCCAGATACCAAAAGGAGAATCGAGGAGCCTGCTCAGACTTGGTGTACCATTGACTGCTGATAAGCATCAGCGATGGGGCAATGGTAGCTTCAAAAATGCCGAGGAAGATACGGGACACTAGCAAGCTCTGGTAATTGTGAGCAGCAGCACCACAGGCAGTTGCAATACCCCAGAGAAAAACATTGGCACCTAGCCACTTGGCAGCAGGGACGACTTGAAGAAAATAGACTGTGTTTCAAAACGTGTTGTCAGTAAAGCAATCCAACACGTGAGCCAGGCCGCTATGCGCGTTTACATACTGTTCGGAATTTCGAAGCATAGCAGACCAACAAAGAGGAATGTAGCAACGTTGGAAAAGTCATTGCCAGTAAGCTTGAGGTCCTTGTTGATACCCATTACGGCTGCGTACTAAAGAAGCAAAAACCGTTAGTTCTTTCATTAACACATGACTGTATTGTGACAAGCAGCTTTGGGCTTTGTCCTTGATGCGCCAACGCCAACGAGCAATCATTGGATAACAATTAGTGCGCAGCTCACATTTAGAATGACTTTGTCGAGGAACTGCATCGTGTAGCACAAAAACATGAGGGGAACAATGTGCCAG
The DNA here is from genome assembly GCA_000729855.1 of Epichloe aotearoae. Taxonomy (NCBI): domain Eukaryota; kingdom Fungi; phylum Ascomycota; class Sordariomycetes; order Hypocreales; family Clavicipitaceae; genus Epichloe; species Epichloe aotearoae. Next base: position 1,361 of record JFGX01000584.1, on the reverse strand, counting down.
TCAATCTTGCGGCGCAAAGCGTCTATATTCACAGCATCGACACCAGCAGCATCACGATGATCGTTGAGAAAATTCCAGGCCGCATCGACGTGGGCGACACCAGCAGTGGCCGGTAAGAAGCCAGCCGCGTTGTCGCTGGAAGACAAAGAAGCAGTTTGGCGAACGTCGGCGTTCTTGGCCTTTTCATCGCCGTTGAGCGACATGGTGCCTCGAGGCTGCGAATGCGATCGCGCGTCGGGGATCGAGCGAAAATAGTCGAGTCAAGAATAGACGAAGTCGTGGTATTGCCGTCGAATGAATGGAGTTCACTGTGAAGAAATGAGAGGGCCCGACAGATGAGGATAAACTAGAACAGCCCTCGAATGTCTCTGCAACCCGTCATTGGCAGCAAGCGATAAGCGATATTTCACGCGGGTCCGACGATGCGAGAGATGATGAGTCTACGCACGAAGCACGTCTTGCTCAAAACTCACACAACTCTCCAATTGAGCTGCCGGGCAAAGACGAGACAAAAAGGCTGGATAAAAGGGTTTCGGATAGGAAAGATAGAAAAGAGAAGGTACGAGCGTTGGCAATTACCAAGACTTAAAAGGGTAGTCGGTGCTGAGAGGACACACCATGATCTAGGAAGATCGAAGGGCTAGCAGGTACAGTGACAAGTGTACCCCGCCAGGGCTTGGCAGGGCATATAGTAAATCTCGGCTCTAATAAAGTTAATCTCGTATCCAGGGTGGAGCCTTGTGACTAGCAGAATAGCATATACCTTATATATATAACGCATATACTATTATAAAGTGCGAATTATTAGATATATAATTTTTTTTTTAATATATACTTTATATATACTATTATAAAGTGTAATTATTAGCTAATTAATTTTTTTTTAGTTATATATACCTACCCTATATATACTATATACCTATTACTAGAAGCTTTTTCTCTCTTTTCTTCCTTATTTATTATTACTCCTACCTTAGTATACTTAGTATTTAACCTTATAATTTTCTTACTTTATATATAGTTATTATATTTATTTAATATCTTAATTTACTAACTACTTTATATAGTTCTTATAAAAAAATATATTTCCTATACCTCTTTTAATAATAAGTAATATCTAGCTCTTTTATATATATATAGTATATACTAATTATATTTATAAATAACTATAATACCTTATAATTACTAAGCACTAAAAGGGAAAGGTAATAAATATATAAGTCTTATTTAATTATCCTATATTAATTATATATAGGCTTTCTATCTAGTATTAAGATTATAAACGCTAAAATAAATATAATAAATATATATAAAAATAATATTATAGGTTATATTTATAGTATATATTCTATATATAGTAT
>JFGX01000583.1:0-13569 GCA_000729855.1 Epichloe aotearoae | reverse complement strand
CTAACCCTAACCCTAACCCTAACCCTAACCCTAACCCTAACCCTAACCCTAACCCTAACCCTAACCCTAACCCTAACCCTAACCCTAACCCTAACCCTAACCCTAACCCTAACCCTAACCCTAACCCTAAGGGTGAAATTTCTAGATGGCGGTTCAGCTGTGATACGCTTTACCAAGCCAGGCTCTACAATGTTTCCAGAGGAAAAAATACAGATCGAGGTCGCGACGATGAGATTTATCCAGGATCACACCGCAATACCTGTTCCCTTTGTCCTCCACTGGGGTACCCAGGACGAGAGCCCTTTCAGCATAGGCCCGTTCATTATCATGGAGTATGTTAATCATGAAATGGACATGATTGACGCGCTTAATACTCCTGGCCTCTCTCATAACGACCGGCCTATTCTAAATCCAAACATTGATGAGGCTACGCTTGAGATTCTGTATGGCCAGGTTGCAAAAATACTGCTTCAGCTTTCTAAATTAGAGTTTCCGCTTATAGGCGCTCTCGAAGAGACTGAAAAATGGTCGTGGGAGGTCACACGCCGCCCCTTATCACTACCCATGAATGAGTTAGTTAGGGTTGGGACGTTGTCGCGGGATAAATTGCCTGTCACCACCTTTAACAGCTCATCGAAATACCTCCAAAGCCTAGCAACCCTTCACATCGACCATCTTGCTTACCAGCGGAACGACGCCGTCGAGTCCAAGGCCGACTGCCAGCGCAAGTATGTGGCCAGACATCTATTCCAGAAGCTTGCCAGCGAGAGGAGGCTTCTGTCTAATCAGTACGACAAAGGTCCCTTTAAATTCTGGTGTGATGACCTGCGGCCATCTAATATTCTACTCGACGCCAATTTACAAATTGTTGGCGTCATTGACTGGGAATTTAGTTATGCCGCGCCAAACGAATTCACGTTTGCTCCTCCTTGGTGGCTGCTTCTTGAACAACCTGAGTACTGGAGGGAAGGTCTTGATGACTGGATCGAAAAGTATGAACACCGCTTGACGATATTTCTAAAGGCCATGGTAGATTGCGAAGACGCCGCAATAGCCTCTGGGAAGTTACAAGAGGATCAGCGACTGTCCTGCAAGATGCGTGAGAGCTGGGCGACTGGCGACTTTTGGACCGTCTACGCAGCGCGGAAGAACTTTGCGTTTGACTGTATATATTGGAAGAAACTTGACCCACGGTTTTTTGGACCGGATGAACGGAATACCCCTCATGAGGATACTTGGATGAAGAGACTTGGGCTGCTTGATGAACAGACCCGAGCGGCTATGGAATCTTTTGTGGACAAGAAACTAGCCGAGACAGAGACAAGGGAATTAGCCTGGGATCCAGACGAATACACGTTGAAACGGCAGGCAGCGATGCCATAATGTTGTTACGTGCCCTCGGTGTATCATTTCAATTTAATTTAGCAATGAATGAAGAAATAGCAAGGCAAGAGAAAGCCAGGCGTCTCGTAGAGAACGTCTATTTTTGCCTTTAGCGCCAGTCTTCTCCCGTAGCTTGTGGGAAACACTGCCTTATCCGGGGGCAATACCGTAGCTGCGTCATTGTCAGGCCAGGCTAGTGGCCCAGAATCCGCTGATTGTTTTTGGCCCAAAAACAGTCGCAAGACGCGGGAGCATATAGATTGTGTAGAAATGTTGAACATGTTCAGAATTTCCAAGTGTCGAGGAGCTGTCAAGAAGCGCCCATCTCTCGGCAGGCAACGAGTCATCAATTAAACCCCAAGCAACTGTGAAGAACCTGTACATGAAAACATGAAGAACAAAATACAGAAACAAGTCAATAGCCATCATGAAAAGGACGTCGTCGTTATCTCGCCCTCCCACCAATCGCAGCACAAGGCTCCACTTCCAAAAGCCTAAAGCCCGCCCGACTTCCGAGTCGATCACACACCCACCAGTGGCCACGCCCGACTCACAACCCCGACCTCTCCTCGACACTTTGCATCGACAATGGCCGCATCGGCCCGGAAACGGTTCGCGCCGCTAAATCCCGCGGGCAACAGCACAGCACGACCCGGCGTGCCCATGTTGCAGGGCATAGTGTTCGATATGGACGGGACATTGTGGTGAGTTTCCGAACATGATGAGGCGTGCTCCTGAAGGACGTGTGCGTTTTGCGCGCGGCGTCGAAGCATCCGAAGTCGTAACAAAGTGCCATTATCCTCTATCTGTCACGATTCGTGGTTAAATAGGGCAAAACACCCAAAAGAAGAAGAATGAGAAAGAGACCCCGAGAGATAAGAGGGATACATAACAATCTCATGAGCGCAAAAAAAAAAACTTACATCGTTAGCGAACCCCAAAATTACATGTTCACCGACATGCGATCCGCCCTCAACATCCCCAAGTCCACCGATATCCTCGTCCACATAGAATCCCTCCCCGCCCACCAGCAACAATCTGCCATTGAAGTCATCCGCTCCATCGAGCGCAAAGCAATGGCCTCACAGACCCCGCAGCCGGGTCTCACCACCCTAATGAGGTACCTCGATGAGCGGGCCCTGCCCAAAGCCATCTGCACGCGCAACTTCGACGTCCCCGTGCAGCACCTGCTCGAAAAGTTCCTGGGGGGATCGGCCTTCCATCCCATTGTGACGAGGGAGTTTAAGCCACCGAAGCCTGACCCAGCTGGGATCCTGCACATTGCCAGTCAATGGGGGCTCGAGGACGCAAGCGGGCTGATCATGGTGGGGGATTCCATTGATGACATGGCGGCAGGCAGGAAGGCAGGTGCCGCGACAGTATTGCTTGTGAACGATGTGAATAAGGGCTTGGCGGAGCATGAGTGTACGGATCATGTGATTCATCGTCTGGATGAGCTCGTTACTATTTTGGACGGTGGTTTTGAAGGCAGAGAGACGAGAGAGCAGGTTGTGGGAGAGTTTGAGAAGACCTGGCTGAGTGGCGAGCCGACGAGTGCTGGGCTTTGACGGAGGAATGAAATGCGTTGCCGTTCGATTAAGTATGTCATTGTCCTCAGTCGGAAATATGTGAACGGCCTGCATAACGAATAGAGAGAGATTCTGGATATGGGGTTTTTTTTTTTGGTTCTTCACTTCGGATTGAATCCCTACTTGGTTGACTAAATGCGCACCCACACTGCCCTTGGCGTGAAACATGTGAATACCTTGGCCTGCGAACTGGTCTCTGATTTTGAAACGCAAGATACCTGATCAAAGAGCGATTTCAGTGTCCTAAGACGAAGGTGGCAACACAAAGTCAGAGTGGTAAAAAAGAAATGATGCAAAATCTGGTTTGCTTCTTCACGCCCCCTGTCCAAAATGAGCGCGTTGGATCACTGTCTTGCGGAGAAAGCTCCCATGAAAATCAATGCGCCGAGTGATGCTACGCTGAGCCTCCAGGAATCTGCAGAGTTCAGAATTGTGTGTGCGAAGAAACCAATCGTTTGAGGACTCTCTCCTTGGCGGCACTCGCCTTCCCCCCCCCCCCCCCTCGATCACGTCACGTTCATAATCCATAGCTTGGACTAGGATTGGGAGGCAGGCCAAAGGTAGCTTGTCGTCGACTTTCTCGCCGGAAATCGTCGGGTGTTTGTCGTCGTGTCAAAGGCGGGGGCATTGGGTTCCCGTGTGGACCAGATCGCACTGGTAAGCTAAAGGTCGCTGCGCTCGCACTCACAGGACCAGATGACTCGGCATAGTGTGAGGTTTGAGGCACTGAGTTGGTTGTTGCCACTCGAACACCCATGCCTGGATGATGATGATGGGCTGTTGCCGGCGCATGACCGGTCCCAAATCCGTTGCGACTGGGCGATCGGCTGGAATGATCTCCGGGCGAAATAATCCCAGCGCCAGCGATGGGTATCTCACCAGATGTCGGCGTATTGATCGTGCGGTCCTCGGATTGTACGGCGAACGTCGGCGAATCACTTGATCGAAGCAGATCTTGCGTGGCAGGCGACAATTGAGGTGCGAGGTGTGATTTACGGTTGTCTCTCTCCATCAGCCCCACTGCCCATTCTCTCAAGTCGACTGGAGTTCTCTTGGCAGCTTGCACAAATGGGTCACGGTCCTAGCCAATAAGTCAGAGAGGGTCCGTTCGAATTGCCAACTGAGAAGGGAAGAAGAGGAGCAATTTGCATACAAAAAGTTCTTGGGGAGTCGGTCTCTGGTCGGGCTGTTTGTAGAGGCACTTTTGAATCATGTCCTCAAGGATGCTAGGAAAGGCGTCGCTCTTGGGCAGCCGAGGCGCCGGCTCGTGCACAATCTGTTGCAAAAGATCCAGAATGCCTGCGGGGGCACAGTCCTCATCGGAAAACTGTTCACTGGAACCAAACGGGAACTTGCCGATGGCGAGCTCCATGACCGACAGGCCGAAGCTCCACACATCTGATTTCACGGTATACTTTTCGCCTTGGATGCGTTCCGGGGCCATATAGGTCGAAGTGCCGACGAAGGTATCAGCAATTGAGTTGATCAGTTCGCCGGATACACCGAAATCACAGAGCTTGATTGATCCACGTGAGTTGACGAGAATGTTGGACGGCTTGATGTCTCTGTGCATGATGTGATGTTTCGAGTAGAGGTATGTCAACCCTCCGAGGGTGGCTTCAGCGATTTTCCCAAGCACATCGACTCGCACTGGGCCAAATACCCTTGATACTCGGTCAAGGGCCCTGTCGAATCAATTTCACACGGTCAGTCTTTTCTCTCGGCCTGTTTTGGCAACAGATGTGAAGTAACGGGGTTTCGTCCTGAAGCTCTTACCCCACATCCATATATTCCATGCACATGATCACGTCGTTGTTGCTGTTAAGAAAAGCGCCATAAAAGTTGACAATGTAATCGGAATGACATCCGTGCATAATCTGTAGTTCGCGCACGATTCGCTTCCGCATTTCCTTCTTCGCCTCGACGTGGATAATCTGGAGGAGAATGGGTATGTAAGCGGTTGACTCTTCTTTTTTACGCAATAATCGTTGATGGGGGTTTGTCAGAAATGCTCACCTTGCGGGCCATGATGGTGCCAGTGCTGAGATGTTTCACTTTGCTGACAGTACCTCCGTTTCCAGAGCCGAGTTCCTTGAGAATCTCAAGATCTTCTGGTCTGAGATCGAGCTTGTATTCGATGCCAATCTCCAGTTGCTCGTCTTTGCTATCGTCTTTGCCGCCATCAGCGCCCCAGCTCTCCGCAGTTGGCGGGGGTCGCGGGGCGGCGGGTGTCAAGGCCAGCCCTTTGACATTTTTGCGCTTCATCGACCGCGGTGCAAAAGAGTCGCCCATGGTGTCGGACGTGTTGTGGAAACAACAGAAGACTCTGTCCCGAGTTGTTTTATATCTGTGTTTTATTCTTTCACTTTGTTTCGTTTGTCGCAGCGGAGCGTTGAGAAAAGGGAGTACTTCAGCGGGACGGTCAGGCTCTGAAAGGCCCAGGCTCTGAAAGGCGAGGCAAAGTGCCCGCAACCTGGCAAATCCCCTCTTAAGGTCCCCTTAATCGAGCGGGTCGAGGTGAATCTCGCAGATGGGGGACCGTGGAGGTCGCAGGGGTCGTGGAACGGCGTCGACTCCTCGACGAGTCGACGGAACAGGGGAAGATGGCCGATGACAAGAATCAGGGAGAGATGAAAAGACAGTGTATGGGGGACGGATCGCCAGTGCCCAACCTTTGCTTGGTCCGGTAGGATTGATGGTGGTGAGAAGTCGTTGCGTTTGACAGTACGGAGGTACGGAGGTACGGACTACTCACTATTGCCACTCAGTCGTCAAATGGGTCGGTGGGTGGTGGGTCCGCAGGAACTTGTGCACCCTTGTGCCTTGGCTCTTGGACCCCTGAGACGGATTGGGCGATTGGGGGACTACGGCAGCCAGTGGAAATAAATGACTCGATGCTACGGATTACGGAGTACTGTGTGTATGTAATTTCGAACGGATTGTCGTCGCTCGGCGGCTGGAGGGAGGAATGACCTGGCGTGACTGGCGCGCTCGGGGCGTCTGTGTTGTTGCATCGCCAACTGCGAAGGAAGATGTAGTCTTTTATGCATGGTACTCGCGTACGGATGGGAACAGAACTGTCTGGTTGCTAAATATAACCCATCAAAGACACGACACTTGGTATTATGTACGTCCGTACATGTAAGGCATCAATCAATTTCGATTCCACATTATTTCTCCGAGTACGCCGTACCATGTCCTCTCATCCGTACGGAGTACTCCGTACAGACTCCATGTAACTTACGAGGATCATCGCATGATGGAGGGCACTTGGGCGGCACCTGCTTGCACGCCTACGGCCTATGTACATGTGCGGCCATGGCCCAGAATAAATGGCCGGGACCATGGCCTGCTGGTCTGCAGCGCACTGCAACATGGGCCACTGATGCCTCGTATGGGAATGGGCTGTCCGCGAACAGCTTCGCGAGCTAATTGGTTGGCCGTGTGCCTGAGCAGGTCGCATTTGGCGTGCCCAGCAAAATCGCCGTCTACCAAGCAAACGGCAAACTTTCTGAAAGTTCGACTTGACAGCCAATTTCCCCTACTCTGTCTGTCCATTGAATCACGATGACCTGTTCCTCGAAAGCACGCGGTCAGTGACGGTAATATATCATTTCATCGGATTTTATCCAAAGATCACCTAGCATCTCAACAGCTCATATGTCTGTTCCAAATGAACGATTACATATGTACAAGACCCTTATGGCTGCCCGAATTTATCGGCATCATAGGCGCAGGGAAAGCTTCGGTATCTGCCCGGGCTAACTATTATCCGCTTCTGTTTTTTATCTAACCGACGATTTAACTAATTCAACAATTTAACTGACTTTCTAACTAACGATTTAACCGATGATTTGACTGACTTTCTGACTGACGACTTGACGATTTAACTGACTGACCCCCCCCCCCTAGAGCGGGCGGTCAAGAGAGGCAGAAAAAAATTTCTCAACCAGTCGCCGAAGAGTATCTCGTATCTGACCAATTAGAAGAGATGTCTCCATAGGACAGCCTCATTTTAAGAAAGGGAAAGCGGGAAGCTTCGCTCCACCCTCTTGCCTTCGCTTTGCACGCAAAACGCAGGCAAAGCTCCGCTTTCCCTAATGAAAGCTGTTTCTCACAGACAGATCACGTGCACAATTGTGCACTATATAACGCCACGTATAAGGCACAGACTAGCTAGAGGAATTAACCTTTACTATAATCTTATAATAGTTAGTAGTAATTATACATACTAAAACTAAAACTAAATAAAAATTCTTATTTATTTTTAAATATCTAAGTAAACACTAGATAAAAAGCTTATTATAAAGGGATAATACCTCTAGTAGTATATTAATATAGTTAGGCTAGAGATCCTAGATAATTAAAGATAATTAGTATACTATTTAGTAATAAATTTTTTACTATTTAATAAGGTATAAATATTTAACTACCTAGTTAAATAAGCTAAGTAAAGATTAAGGTTTTATTAATTCCTTAATAAATAGTTATAAAAGGCTAGGTAATTTACTCCTTTAATAACTAATCTAATTATAACTATTCTAACTACTACCTTAATAATTAGTAAGGTAGTAAAATAGTTATAACCTATAAGTTCTTAGCCTATAAGCTAGATAATAAGCTATTAAAAGGATAATTCTTAGGGCCTAAGATATAGACTAATTTAATTTAATTAGACCTAGAGTAAGGCTATAATAGAATTAATTAACGCTATACTAATAGACTATCTAATTATAGTAGTAATAGAATAGTTAGGGGAATTCTATATTAAAACATATAATTATATACTTAACCTTAAGCTAGGACTTAACTTTAAGCTAAATAAGTAATAAGATAAAATCCCTTATATAAAATTACTTAATGTAAAGGGCTTGGGCTTTGCCTAAGCATAAGCCGTACTGCACGTAAGGGGGAGACTAATAGGGGCAGCTAGGGTATGAAAAGGGGGCTAACATAAGGCGGCTAGGGGGTATAAGGGGCACCGCTAGGGATAGCTTCCTGTCCTTTTCTTCTTCCTTTCTTAAGCTTCTTAATATCATATCGACGCCCTACCGCAGTTGCCTAGGGGCTAGTCCTTAACACTTAAGTTAAATTAATTAGTAATATTCTCCTTAGAGTTAGGAAGGAATAGTCTTATGATATACTAATTATTACCTATTACCTTACTTAATAATTCCTTGCTTAATAACTCCCCCCTTAATAATTTCTAATCCTATTAGATATTAAGTAGTTAAAGGTCTATAGAATCTAGATTATTATTAACATTATATAATTAGATAGGATTATAATATTATAATATAATGCCTAGCAATAGGGAATAAGGTTTACTATTAGCGGATTAGTAAAGCTAGTAATATTTACTATAATTAGAGATAGTATAGATAATGTATTATTTACTAGAAGAGAATGCTAGGATAAATTAAGCCTTAATACAGTATATTTAGCAAGGATAAGCCTAGCTATTATTAGGTTAACTAGCTAAGGTAATACTAGTAACATAACTACTATTATAGGCAGTGGATATAAGGTTTTTTAACCTAGGTATTAAGGATAATAAAGGCTAAGGGATTATAGTAAATTCTAAATCTATAATAATAATTTATAAGTGTATATTAGTATTTATATAATAATTAGAGAAGTTAGTAAAAGATATGTGGATTTCTTACCTTAGAGAATAAGCCCTTAATTAGCATAGTTATTTACTAATGCTATTAGAATGCAAGTTACTTTAAGAAGTATTACTAAAGACTATTTATATATACCTTATTAAGAGATTTTAAGAGCTATAATCTATGGCTTTAAATAGGATTAAGACTATATAATATTTATTATAGAAATATTATAATAGGGAAGATATTATAATCTTTATATATAATCTGCTTTAAGATATAAGGGTGTGTTATTAAGATAATATTACGTAACTACAAATAGTCTATTAAGTATTTAATTTAGAGATTTAGAAAATTATTACCTTACTATTAGTAAATATAATAATTAATTAGTTTCTTATATAGATTAAAGAGAGAGAATTAACTATTATAAGTTAGGCATAAGATAAATACTAATAGATTGCTAACTAATAGTTTAGGGATATATAATAAGGTTTAAATATATATAGTAGATATAATGCTTAGGGCTAATGCGTAGGATACTAACTATATAATAGCATTGCTAAACTATAATTAGTAAGCTATTAGAATAATTACTAGAATAGTAATAGGAATAACTACTAGGGTAATTAACTATACTATAACCCTGCTTAATAATAGTAATATAGCTAATAAAGGCTATACTATAATAATTAGGAATAATAGTTTAGTAATTAGCTATACTATAATAACTAATAAAGACTATATAGAAATCCTAATCCCTAATATAATAAACTAATAGCTAATAGAGCTACCCTGTTTAGTAATACTATAAAACTACTAAACAAACTAGTAATCCTACTATAATATCTATAGTCTATATACTAGGTAGATAAATTAGACTAGCTAGGTAATAAAGAATAGAATAATTAATATAAATAGATAAATAATATAGACTAAGAGAATAATAGTTAGTAACTAAAATAGGGGGATTTAAATAAGTATATACTATACCTAGATATAGAATAGTAGGAATTATATCCTTAGGATAATTAGGAAAGAGTCTTATAGACTAATAACTAGGCGGAATAGGTTTAGTTTATTAGAGTTAATAACATAATTTACACCTATTAAATATGCTTAGCCTAATTTATATCTAATAACGCGCTTTTTAGCTATTTAAATATAGCATATAGTTTGCTATGTAATAGTATAATTAGAGGTAAATTAGCTTATAATGAAATTTTAGACTCTTACCCTTTATCTTACACGCATAGTGATTATGATTATTTAAATATTATAATAAATAAGTTATAAATGTAAATAAAATTAGTAGTAAAAGAACTACTAGTATTAGACTTAATAAAGGTTAAGATAAAGATAGGTAATAAAATACTAATCTTTTAATTAATAATTAACACATAATGCAATGTAGGTATTAGCTACGTATTTTAGTTGTGGATATACCTATAATTCTAGATTTGCCCTAATTTAGATAATTTAGATAACTAGGTGGATATCTATTTTAACACAGGGTGCTTAATTACGTTAGTAAATGCTATATAGATAGCCAAATAGTTGTTAAGGACTAGCCCCTAGGCAACTACGGTAGGGCGTTAATATAATATTAAGAAGCTTAAGAAAGGAAGAAGAAAAGGGCAGGAAGCTATCCCTAGTAGTGCCCCTTATACCCCCTAGCTGCCTTATATTAGCCCTCTTTTTATACCTTAGCTACCCCTATTAGTCTCCCCCTTATATATAGTATAGCTTATACTTAGGTAAAGTCTAAGCCCTTTATATATACCCTTACTTACCTATTAACTATAAGCCTCCCCCCTATTCCTCCTAATAGGTTTTTTACTTATTTTCTACCTAGCCTCTTTTTATTATTATAATAATATTAGCCCTACCCCTTACCTATTATTTAGTAGTATATATAATATATCCTAGCTAATCCCCCTTATTTTTATAAGTCTATAATATATATTTTACCTAGCCTCTCTTTATTATTATAATAATATTAGCCCTACCCTTACCTATTATTTAGTAATATATATAATATATTTGCCTTACTAGCCTCTATTTATTATAATAATAACCACCCTACCCCTACCTATCTATAACTTACCTAATATAGGTGTAAATCCCTTATATAAATATCTTACTTATTTCTCTTATATAGCTTTACCCTCCCTTATATAATATATTCTCTAATTATTATAGTCTTATTATACCTTCTTAATTTATTATATTAATCCTATCCTACTACTAATTATTTACTTATTAGATATATTTTATAATTTACTTATTCCTTTTACTTCCCTACCTAAGCCTATAATACCCCTAGCCTATTTTATTAGTAAGTTTCTTATAAAAGAGAATTTTAATAATAAGTAGTATACTACTCCTATATTAGTTTAGCGCCTATATAAGCTATATATTAAATAATCCCTTATTACTAGTATTTTAAACTATTACCCCCCTAAAAGTAAAGAGTTTTATTCTTTTTATTAGTAAAATTATATTACTTATATTTAGTTAACTAGGCTCCTTTTTACTAACCCCTAACTTTAATATACCCTTAAGGACCTTAAGGCTTAAATTACTATAGGTACTTATATTCTTATCCCTAGTATCCTAAAGACCTTAAATACTAAGAAGAAAATACCTATTTTATCCTAGAAGTTTTACTACCTTATAAGCTAGTAAACTACTTTACTAAACTAGGCTTAATTTAATCTAGTATTAGTTTATTTAGCCCTTAGGCCCTCTTTATCTATAAACTTACTTACTATAAATATAACTAGCCTTAATATTACTTTATATATTAGTACTAGTCCCTTAGCTAGCTATAGTATAGGGAATTCTATATAGTAAGTTATTAGTATTTTATTCTAGTAAAATTAGTAAGTAATTAGTAGCTTAACTACTATATATAAGGAATTCTATAAGTAATCTATAGCCTTTCTTTATATACTTTCTCTTTATTACTATAGTAATAACTAGTATTATTTTTAATATATTAAAGTAAGTAATAACTTACTTTCTTATTATTATTAATAGTATTTCTAACTTACTTTTAAAGTAAGTCTTACCTATAAATATACCCCTTACTTCTCTAGAGCTAGCTAGCCCTTAGCTAGAACTAGTAGTTCTTTTCCTTATAGCTCTTTAAGTATATCTTTAACTAATACCCTTTTTATATATACTTATTTTATATCTCTTAATTATACTATCTAGAACCTAGGTAATACCTAAGGTAAATAGCTTTAACTACTATATATATTTACTTATATATCTCTTATATATAGGCTAGTATTAACTAGCCCCTAAGTAAAGGAAAAGCCTATTAACCTAAGTTTCTTTAGGGAACTAAGTAATATTTATAATATAGTAAATAATAGTAATACTTAAGTAATAGTAAGTAATAGTATATTTATACCTTAGGTATTAGTAAAAGTCTTTATAAGTAAATAAGTTTTCTAAAATTAATTTAGTCTATTATTAACTTATATATTACCTTATTTTACCTTAAATTTATTAAGGGCTTTTATCTTATTTATACTCTTTAATAGTTCTTATATTAGTTATAAGTACTTTACTTACTTAACTAAAATATTCTATCTTCTACCCTATCCTAGTATATTCTAAGCTACTAAGATCTATTTTACCTAATATTTCTTAATAAGTTTATTATTATTCTTTACTAAAACTTATTCTAAATTTAAGTATAAGTTTTATAGTTTTTAGCTTAAAAGTAAATCCTTTATTATCTTTTTAATAAGGTTAATATAAAAAACTAGATAAATACCCTTTAGTATATTTAACTAAACTATAAGTAAAAATAGTATTTCTATAACTATATACTTAGTAGCTACCTAGTTAAGTTTCCTTAAAGAATAGTTTATCTTAATATTTTTAAGTAATAACTATACTTTATTTCTAATCTAAAAATATTTTACTAGGTATCTTAATACTAATATAGTATTTTATTCCTATTACTATATATAAGCTATTATAGCCTAAGCTAAAAGGGTACTCTCTTAGAGGTAACTTAGAAATTAAATAGCTTTACTCTTTAGTATAGTTATAGAGATAAAATAGTTAGGCTAGGACTAAATAAGCTTTAGGTTATAACTATAAAGTAATCTATTTAGGCTTACCTTAGTAACTAAAGAGATTCTATTATTTATTATAAGTTAGTAAGTAATAAGGTATTTAGGCTAGTTATACTATAAGAAAGAGATTATTATATATAAAATTACTTATACTTATTAGTTTACTTATTTTATATTACTATTAGTTTAGGGGTAATATAATATAGAAAGTAACTAGTTAATCCTTACTAAGGAGTATAATATTATCTAGAACTTCCTTAACTAGTTTAATTCTTAATCTATAATAATAAACTAAGGAAACCCTTTAAATCTTTATTAAACTATCTTAAATTATTTTATATACTCCTTAGCCTTAATAAAGATTATAGCCTCTAACTATATAAACTTAAAGAGTTTATTTATAATTACTATTAAGTACTATAGCCTCTTTAAAGATAATACTAGTAGGTTTATTATAAAGTTAATAAAGATTTATAACTAAAACTAGTTAGGAATTAGTAAGGGCTTTAGTAAGCTCTAGTGCTATTAATAGCTCTTATAACTAGTAATATAGTAGTAATTATAAATAAACCTTGTAATATTCTATAATATCCTATTCTAATAAAACTATTACTATAATATTTAGAATATAGTGTTATAGCTTAGGTGTTTTATTACTAGTAAGTTATAACTAGAGCTTTCTACTATACTACACTATATCTTATAGTATTTATAGTGTAGTTTAGTATACTATACTATACTATATACTACACTACACTATATACTACACTATACTATATACTACACTATAATAAAATTTTTTTACTACATATAGTATTTATAGTATTTTGTAGTATTTATAGTATTTTGTATTTATAGTATTTTGTAGTATTTATAGTATTTTGTAGTATT